>JAYXIM010036759.1:0-148440 GCA_037575425.1 Anastrepha fraterculus | reverse complement strand
TCCGTCGAGAACCCGTTGCTTGAAATTTGTTTGCCAACCTTTGAAGTGTTGACTCATTCGCACGATTATTTCCACCAACAAAATCACGTATTTTGCTATTTGTTGTTCTTAAAAATCGACTCTTTTCATAATAAGTTTCAATAATTTTAGCGCTTCGTTCTATAGAAATTTGTACAGAATAAAATTGTACACCTGCCTGCATGACAATTCTCAAAGATGACATAAGAAGAGTACCGTATAGAAATTATTCACCACTGACATTTAGGCGTCACTTTTGAAAGACCCTTTATTAGCTGACAATGAGGTTATGTGACATTATTGGAGTCATTAGAACAGACCTGTTGCTGTTTTTTTATTTCATCGGTTCGAACTTTCTAAAGGGCAATTTTATGCAAAAGTCGTTGAATTATATTTACAGTTTTTAGACTTGTGCAACCCCATATTAGTGCACAAATTAGTTTTTATTGATTTCAAAGGCAAAATTTTTCAAAAATGATTACAATTTTAACATATATTCACTTTAGCTCCATATGACCACCTTATGACTTTGCCTTGACTATAGCCTTGAAACGGTCAAAAATGAGTGGCATGCTACACGAATGTGATCTTGAGGTATTTTGGCCCATTCTCGTATAATCGTTTTTTTCAGCGCATCCATACTGGCATATTTTTTAGTCCTCACCTTGCTCTCCAAATCGAATTTGCGTCTAGCGAATTCGAAAGCCATTGTGTGGGCGAAATGAAGTGTGGAAC
The DNA here is from genome assembly GCA_037575425.1 of Anastrepha fraterculus. Taxonomy (NCBI): domain Eukaryota; kingdom Metazoa; phylum Arthropoda; class Insecta; order Diptera; family Tephritidae; genus Anastrepha; species Anastrepha fraterculus. The sequence continues at coordinate 147,687 of JAYXIM010036759.1, read as the reverse complement.
ATGATTTTTTAACCATTCCTGGTTCACAGGGGCTTTATGAGACGGTGCCGAGTCCTGTTGGAACGTCCATGGTCTACGACCGAAATGTAGGCGTGTACACGGCTCTAGAGCAGCTTCTAAAATATTTTCCCTATAATAAGTCGCATTCACTTTGACATTAGGCTCGACAAAAACGATTGGAGAGCGTCCATCACCGGTCACTGCGGCCCATACCATTACTTGCGATGGGAAATTGCTTCGAGTGGCCATACGTAGGCTCAAATTCTCGTATGAGCGTTCGGTCAAGTAAACACGATCGTTTTGAGTGTTTATGAACTGCTCAATTGGGAAATTTTTTTTTATCAGAAAACACAATGTTAGGAAATTCGCCACGTTCGTGCAAGCGCAACAACTCCTTTGCTCTTTCGCACCGAACTTTTTTTGCTGGTGCTGGGGTGAAAGATCGTGTGCTTTTTGGAACTTGTAAGCCTTGACCTTGAGCTCATTTTTCAATATGCGTCGAATGCTGTCTTGCGATATTGTCAGTTCTTTGGCCATTTTTCTTCCACTTCGACGTGGATTTCGTTCAAGTCTAGCCTTCACTTTCCGAACCATTTCTGGCGTTGATGCGGTTTTTTTTGGTCCAACTTCATAGCGTTTTGCAATGCTACCAGTATCATTGTAACGTTTTATAGTTATAGCGATACACAAAAATTTTATTCACTTTGAGGTGACTGAGCTCACGAACCATGGCTGGTTGTGATTTTCTAGCCAAATATAACGCAATCACACTATTACGTTTGAATTCCATCACAGGAAAAAAAATTCAACAAACCTGAGACGCAAATGCTTTTATGGCTTATAAACAATATATTGAACTGTCTTAGAACAATTTTGACGTTGATGTCATGAGCTGTTTTACAGATGCAAGCAGTGTGAAGTTGGCAACACTTCATATCGTTATATATCACCCTGTAAATATGTCCTCACCTATTGCAGAAAGATCTTAAGGAATCGCACTCTATTTTTAAGTATGTACCCACCTATACATATACACATCATACATACATACTCACACTTAGCCACCGTTACACCTTAACCATGTAAGCACTTGAAGTGAGTGCGATGGCAGTCATTCATTTTTTCATTTAGTCATTCATTCACTCAGTTGTTCCTTTCCATTTTATGCCACTTTGCATTATTGCATAACTTAATAGCTTTGCTTCGCTTTGCTAGACTCAAATCTACACAATCCCAATTTAATCATATTTCTAAGGCACTTCTTGTCCTTATTATAGCTCCTGCCGTTGCTGTCGTCGCCTTGTCATCTTCTGTTTTACGGTTATTACATTGTTCTTGTACTTTTCCTATTTCTTCATATTCGCACTTGGACTTAAATTACTTGTTGTTGCTGTAGAGTTTGTTGCTGACATGTCGCCACTCAGACGTAATCAAAAAGGTAATCAACATAAAGTCACACTTGTCACAATCATAAATGAGTTAAGTGTTTTAGGTGTAATCACACTGGGCTGCATACGGTGCGTCTCTACTCGGTTATATTTAATATATTTACTTAGGTAGATTCAGGTTGGTAGTTTCAAGAGAAAAGTTCTGCAATGCCTCTGAAGAGAGTCGCTCTTTATAAAGACAACTGCCTTAACAACGAACACTCCACTCATGCGGTGTGACTCAGTTTAACTTCGAAAGTGGGATGAAGTGGGATTACCTGCATTCACAGCCTCTACTACACTACTCCTTCACTAGCCGGCATTAGTTAGGAAGCCTGAGATTGAGACATCATGGTTCTCACTTTTTTGAATAAGGCTGGGCAGCCGTCTGGAACTCACCACTTTCTAAGCACCATTTAAGACTACTAAACCTCTACCCCTTAGCCTTACTAGCAAAGAACTCAGCACAGAGGTTCGCGTTGAGGCTTAGAAAACAGGGCACTACAAAATTCAAAGGCCACTCAGCAGAAGTAATATTATAGATCCAAACCATTCGGAAGTGCACAGGTTCGAAACCAATTGATACAAAAAATTGTTTCTGATGGCGACCGCTCCTCAGCCTACAAGGGCATAACTCCGAGTGTATTTCTGCCATGAAAAGGCTCCTTATAAAAGCATATCTGTCATTAGGAGTCAGCTTAAAACTCACTCCCTCCATTTGTGGAAAAACCTTCACGATGCACACCGGAAATAGGAGAAGGAGCTCGACCGAACACCCAAAGAAAGGGTGCAAGTGCAAATTATATGTATCTATAAACGTTTGAACGGATTAAGTCACTCATTGGATCAGCTCTAAAAATCGATCACACTTGAGGGAGATCACAGAGTAAAATGAGCGGAGGAAAGGGCATCGACTGGATTTAAAATTACTGAATAATTGGGTGCTCCTATATTCTGCTGGTGGTAATCTGATGGCCCAACATCATAAGTAACGACGATCTATACGAGAGGTGCCAAATTTAGCCGGTAGCTTAGATGGTAGTTGTACCACGAAAGTGGAGGTGGATTGGGCAAACGCTTCGCAAAGACACAAATGAAATCTGTCGTCAAGCACTGGATTGATTAAAATCCACAAGTTGTTCGCAAAGTTAGCTGCCACAAAAATATCTTGGAGGAGAACGGTCCAGATGGAAGTTGAAACGTGAGTAAAAACTTGGAACGAGATCAAGTTTCTTGCAAAAAACAGAACCAGATCGAGGTGTTTTACTGAGGCTCTATGCTCCAGTGGAAGAAACAGGAACCGATAATGATGATGATGATATTCTGCTTAGTGCTTGGTCTTCGATTGTCGCACTAGCCCTTGGATATCGGCAGCTACTTCCGAGCTGAGATCTGCATTCTATTAAAGCAAACTAATTGCAAAGATGGCAAGTTTTGCGCTAATCGGCCAGTTTCTGTATAAAAGGTTCCTACTCGCAATAGAATTGAAAGACATAGTTAAGTGGTGAGCTGACTGAAACCAGGAATCAACGTCTTATGTATCTACTCCTTTCGAACTTAGCTTAGACATTAAAATATTACTGGAAGCAAACGACGGTGTAAAACAGGGCTGCACACTGGCGCCACTTCTATTCACGGTTACACTTAACGAAGTAATGAAGAAAATGAAAAAAGCAGCCCTGACATTACTTCGACGCTACGCCGTCAACAACATGGCCGGAACTACGTGGACGATATTTGCCTACTCTCACACAGACATTCAGGAAACGTTGGCCTGAGAAACATGGCTGGTGTAGAGAATTATGCAGAAATTACAAAACTTTTACAAGCAAATGTCTTCGGATTATATGTAAAGTTTTTTGGTTCAACACTATCCGAAATGCGGGCTTGTGGCAGATCACCGAGCAAGAACCAATCCAAAAGGTAAGAGCTCGTAAATGGCGATAGATCAGGCACACTCTCAGAAAGTACAAGGAAAGCATAAGCAGAAAAGTGTTGGAATGGAGCTCGCAAAGCCACAAACGATCCAGTCGTCCACAAAATACTTGGAGGCGTTCCAACCTGCGTGATTTAGAACCAGTTAACCAAACGTTTAATATGGCAAAGATAATAGCAGTTAAAAGAATAAGATATAAATGTTTCGTTGAAGCCCATCAACTGTCGTCTAATAGAAGCATACGGACTAGTAGTTGGGATCACTGTAAGATGAAACTAGTATTGGTGCAAAGTGAACTATGCATAGCTTGTATCGAAGGTAACACTAAAAGCATCCTGGATCACCTTCTGGGTTGCTGCTCAGCATATTGCAGATCGCGACTTGGCTGTCTTGGTATTGTGTTATTCTTCTTATTATGAGGTATTGAGGACTAGGCGATCACAAAAACAACCTCTCTGCGAAAGCGGGCATCCTTGCAATCACTTGGCAATACAAATGACCGATTCTGAACCATGTGAAAGGATACCTAATCAGCCAAATTACCTTCATCTAACTTAGACTCATTTGTCGTCAATTAGTTCGAGATAGAAAAACTACTGGTGTTCTTTATTCCGGAAAAATTACTTAGAAAGTTATAAAAGCAACCAGGAAGCTCGGAAGTCGGAACAATTAGCTATCGGGTTCCATTTTTAATTTTCTTTAAACCAAAACGATCTCCGAAGAAATCTGAGTAGATCATGTGGTGCCAAGAACCAAAAACCTTAAGTCTAATTCAAGTGAAGGCCGGGCAGATGCACAGAAAGTGGTCTAGCGTCTCGTGCTCTTCCCCACATGCTGGGCAGAGCGCATTGTCTGTCTGTCAGTCCAGCTGCCTACAGTCCCTTCTGCTTAATGACAAGAGGATCTGCGACAGTCGGTCGGATATGACAAGTGAAATCAATTTTATCCATCTACAGCCTCCCTCAGTAACCCCTTTGCTAACTGTGACTTTGATGGTAGCAGAACGAGCGCCAGGCCAAAGAAGTTGGTCTCACAGCCCATCTAAGAGCTAAAGAGTCGGAGGTCTCGTTACCTACGATGCCCAATCAACTACTGAGGTAGATTACTTGTTTTCTAAAAATTGTCTCTGATAGTGTGGAGATCCGTGCAAAGCCAGTTCGGCTGGGTACTCTGAAATGCTTGAAAAACAGATGACGAAAGAAAATAGAATGTATCTGCGAATATTTGACTTGGTAGCGAGCCGCACTAGTGGGTATTTCGGGGACCGTTTTTAGCATTTTGCCTAGCAACTCAATTATTTTAGGGCCGATGGTGGGTTGAATGGAACCTAGAGTTTTAAGTTTTTTATGAGTAGTTTTTTCATAGCAGAAATGCACTCAGAGGTTTGCTATTGCCTGCCAAGGGGCGATCGCTGTTTGAAAAAACTTTTTCTGTAGGCACTTCCGAATAGTAGTCACGCACCAATCCACTTGGCTACGGCGGCGCTTAATATTGAATTATAGTAAATTACATTTTTTTTGGTAACAATTCTTCAATTCAGTTTTGCTGCACAACATTCAAGTCGATCCAAACTCAAAATGCCTTACAATTTTCCTCAAATTTTAAAGTCATCAAACCACTAATGTTTAGCAGAACTTCTTTCGATTCACATTCAACTCAAACCTCCGGAATGTCAGCCAACAAACCGCACTATAATAAATCATCGCTTTTCCACCTCAAAAATGCCAAGCCAACAGCTGTGACCATAAAATCAACCTTAAAAGTCATTACATTTATTTTTTTCCAACATATTTACAAAAAAAGATTTACTTTCCACTAAAATAAAAAATACAAAAACAAATAACCACACAAAATTCTTCACGGTTACGCCATGAAATGCAAATACTCTATAAATAATACGAAAAAAAAAACGAAAAGTTGATATAAACAAAAAAGGAAAATAAGGGAAAAAAACAAAAGTACTTGCGCCTAATAGTATGCAAAATATGACGCCGCGCCCACTCGCGTTGTCTGTCGCGCACGTACTCGCTCATCAAATGTAATTTGAATCCATTTGTCTAACTTGTCTGCGAGTCCTTTGGTGGGGCAACTAGTAGCTCCTCAGCAAGGATAACTTTGCTTTTACAACAAAATGAGTGAAAAAAGCCAAATGCAAATGCTAAGTACCATATTTTGTTACGGAAATCATAAATTGGCTTGGTTTTGTATGTCATTTATTATCATTATTTGTTTGAAATTACGACAGAAAAAAATGGAAAAAAGGAAATTTCAAATAAAAAGGGTGTTTTTTCACAAGAGAAAAATAAAAAAATAACATTTATGGAGTAGGCGATCAAATCTTGCAAAAGGTGTTGGGTGGAGAGGTAATTGAATGGGGGAAATATTGTTCGCTTAAGAGGATATGAGACTACATGAAATTTTCGTCTGGTAGAGCTCGTCTGGTACAAAAAGGCACTGTGCTTCAAACGTTGTGCAGTTCAGGAAAAAGTACGGAATTAGCCGCGAGCTAAAGTTGATTTTGGTGCTCCTATGAATGCTTCCAAAGTTTCTTTCCCTCATAACTAAATGGATTTATGCTAATCGACTGATTTAGTATTTTTCAGGCAACATTTACAGAGAAAGTACTCAATAGTCTCCTTCTCTGAAAAGTCCAGCTTCTTCAATTGGGGTTAAATAGTCATCATCATAATGCCATTACAGTCCGGGGTGCACCATTGCCTACTCTACAATATTCCTCCATTTTTTTCGACAGATTGAGAATCTCTTGTGAGAATCTCTTCTTTCGTATATCGTCTTCTACGTCTAGCAGCCATCGTCGCCTCAGGATTTGCTTCAAAAACTTTCTTGGTTGCTCTTTCGCTACTTTCGCCGTAATATTTGCGACTTAATAAAACGCGTCACATTACGTTCCGCGATAAAAAAACTGAGCTCATGGTTATACCGTATACGGTAGATACCGTCTTCTCATTGTATAGGGCCGAATATTTTTGTGACAATTTTTCTTTCAAATCGCATCAGTAAATTCACGTAATTAACTTTAAGGACCCATGTTTCGCAGCCGTAGGAGAGAACCGGTCTTATTATAGTTCTGTACATCTGGAGCTTTTATTCGTTTGACATCAATGAAGACTTCATTGCTCTGGGGCCGCAGGATTTTCGAAATAGCACATAAAGAAATGGAGTTCCATCCTTCTCTGCGATTTCCTGAGAAAAAGTTGCGCACATCCACTTCAACAACAATCAAAAGGATATCATTGACCGGGTAGGAGATGACAGAAATCAATTCAGTGAACCTCTTCCTGGCAAGGTCATCAGCAATTTCATTTCCCTCTATGTTCCTATGCCTTGGAACCCAGGTCAGAGAAATGTTACCTGCATACCCAAGAGATTTAATCTCCTCCCTACAGGAGCTGACTAGTTTGGATCTGCACCATTGCCTTGTCAGAAGTTTGATCGCGGCTTGACTATCGGAACAAATGTTAATATCACCCTCGCTCCCACGTTTCTAAGCATTTTGCATGCCTGTAGGATCGAAAAGACCTCGCATTTACTCATCTAACCTCTAACATTGGTGGCCACTTTATTGTGGCGGTAAATACATTTTCATTCTCTCAAGCGCTTATTAAACTCTTGGAACGATCTTTTATAAGGGCACCTAATATTCGCTTTAAAATGTGTAGCTGAGTTTTTGGTTCTTGAATTTGTTTGAGCTCAAATGATAATTATCAAATAAACTTAAAAAAATGTTGGTTTGACGGATGGGATGGCTGAGGAAAGAAAAAGAGTCAAAACGCAATTTAAAGTGAGCAAGAATTTATCGTCTCGATTTGTAAAGCGTAGTCTATTGGCGAGACGGGAAAGCGGCCCTAAATTGTACATTCACGAATGGTTTTCTTTAAGAGTGAACCTCTCTAAGCTATCTCTGCTCGCACTTACTAGATCCTCTTGAAGAGGTGGACTGTAAATAACCTTCGAATTGAGAATATTCTGACCAAGAGATAATCAAATCTAATTCAGTAATACTTTTTCCTATCAACTTTAGTGGCTGATTGGTTGATTACTTAAAGTGGTGATCCAGAACCCAACTAGCGCACCATACTATTGACACATCTACGCTACCAGTTTACAGCGCGAGTATTTCTAGTTTGTGCGGTTTAGGAACCTTATTAGGTTGTTGACGTCTATGCCAGACAGTTGTTCGAGACTTTCGATTAGTGGTGCCCAGGATTAACATGAAAGGAGAAACAGAGCATGCACAGAGGAAATGGAAAAACGTTTACTTTCTCTCTGGTTGTTTACAGCTGTGACAGTGTGTGTTGTGAGGGATGCCCATTTTGGCTGTTTGTTCACCGATAGACCAGAAGCCAGTAATCACTGCCGTGAGTCTACAGGTATCTCTTCGTTTCGTAACGTTCTGCTAACTCCAAGGTAGCCATCTTCTTGATATGGAGATCTAGCGGAGTAATGTGTGTCAGTACATTAAGAGCCTCCCTAGGACATGACGTACCGACCATAATTGCTCAGGCTGATCTTTGAATTCTATTAAGTACTTTGATAGTTTAATCTCTTCCAAGAGCTTTCTGCCGATCCGTATGAAAAAATTGGTCATATTACCGCCTTATATAGGATTTTTCAGTAAGAGCGCTTCAACTTTTGAACTTTTTTGAATAAAACACAAACGGTTTGACTTTTTTAACTAATTTTTTTTTATTATCGAGTTTGAACATATACATTTAAGTATGAAATTCGATTTCTTTTACATGACCACCGCGTGCACGTTTTACGAAGACCAATCGTTGAACCCAATTTTCGACCACCCTTTTGCATAAATCGGCCGAAATTCCAGCAATTTCGCGTTCAATATTGGCTCTGAGCTCAAAAATCGTCGCCGGCTTGTTACTGTAGACCAATGACTTCACATAACCCCAAAACGGGACGGCTTGTTAAATGGACCGTAAAATGGCCGTAATGCTCTTAAAGTAGCAGCAACAGAACGATTATTTTCATAAAAAATTTGCACGATTTGCAATCGTTGCTCAAGTGTGTAGCGTTCCATGATGAAATGTATACTAATGAAGTTTACAAATGACAAGAATAACCTACAACTATAAAGTATACTTAGGTTGAAGAACCCATCTTCTTCCAAGCATACGTTTGCGGGCATACAGGGCAATTTCTGCTTTTAATGACAGTTCGATATCTGTTTTTGCTTTTTGTTTACGAGGATGAAGCATTGTAAGCCTTTATCCAGGCAAACTTTAGACTTTAACACGAACCGTTGAATAAATCGTCACGAGGCGATTGGGCACTAGGCTCTACGTCAGTAACTGTTCGTCAGGTAGTCCAGTATACGTATTTCATCTTCCACAGTTTTGTTTGTGACACCTTACTAGTCTCATGTCGACTTCAAAAGAGGGTTTCTTTATATTGTATCGTTTAGCTCACGCTGCCCTCGTAAACTCTTTTATGCATGCTTTAATGTAGGCCGCATATCGGTGATTGTTGGCGAAATTTTCTCCTACACATATTTGGAAGTCTTCGTGATATCGACTTTGTTTTCTGGCATTATTGGCTGAGAGTGAGGCTAAATTGTATTTTCTAGGCGCGCATTGGAGGCATACAAAAAACACATGGCTTGCAAAATCCTCTCCATGGCATACCGGACATACAGGCGACTCACGTAGCCTAAAGCGATATGCATAGGCCCTTCTGGTGGCAACTACGACTTGTCAGAAATTGTGTTAGCTGGGAGTTGAGTTCACTATAGCTTCGATTTAACAATCTTTCGCTGTTTGAGATTAGCGTATAGGTTCACCTATAGTGGTAGTGCGATAGTATCATTATCTTTGTGGGACTTGGAGTGTACCCTCTGGAGCGAATATTTCAATTGAGTTAACCTAGCGTAAGTCATTGAATACCTTTGACTTCTTCTATGAAAAAGTTGTAAAAATACTTCACCAAACTATCAAAAAATCATCATTAACATTTCTTTTTTCATCTAATTGAAGAAAGTTCAACTCAGAAGCTTCTGACGACAATGAAGATAATTCTGGCGTGAATTAAGAGAATCTGTGGTGGAGGCTCTGCAATGTTTTGGGCTTTTTTTTACCGGCCAAAACATATCAGAAACAGAAATTGTATCTACAAGAATATGCGGGAACTACAAGGTGGCACAAAATTAATCAAAACCATTTTTTCTTTATTTAACAAAAAAGTTATTCAAAAACAAAATTGGATGATTAATTTTGCAGCTATAGCCAGTTACTGAAAAGTAGTTGGCTTTCATATATGGAGAAAAACATAGATTTCAAAAAGTGTATGTATGGAGGTTAAGTCTTTGAGGTCTGAAGCTGTTTACTACACTCCTTTGGACTTTAAATTTTATTTTATCACTGTCTAGGAAAAACTGCAAAATATTGGTTGGAGTGCTGACGATTGGAGTACTCACTCCACATCACGCAGCCAAAATGGGATTACTCCAGAATGATGCAACGAAGCAAAAGCTAGGGGTACTTTGAAACACCTATTTTGCCACTGCCCTGCTCTTTGTAGTAGTCGACAAATGAGCCTGGGATGAGCATATTTTTACATCCTTGAAGGATATTGCGGACAAAAGGCTGAACGGCCTAGCGGTCTAAATGAGATCTTTTTACAGATCAGCCAGCTCTACCTAAGCTAACCTACACTCCTTCCGCCCCATTTATATCAAATATATTCAAACTGAAACCTTTCGACTATTTAAAGTCGAAAATCAATAGATCATTTTTTGCGGCATTGGGAGAAAAAGAAAAACACGCTCATAATAAAGCAGATACAAACGAGTATATCCGCCGCCGGGCATTCAAAGATGGCCATTTACACGCGCAGACTGCGCTTCGCCAGTAGTGGCAATATTTTACCCTAGCGGTCGCACAGCGGGCATATCAGACTCAAATCAAACACTGCTATTTTTTCAGTCAGTCTGTGGGTGTGACTGCGTGGGCGCGTCTATTATACAGCCCTTCCACCCACTCTTGGCAGCAACATCGGTAATATTCTCATTTTACGCTACTTATGTGTGTTGCATGAATTTATTACAACAACAAATACGTGCAACTACAACAGAAACAATAAGCGTTTAATAACCAATATTTTGGCGGCAGCGGTGGCTTGCTTGGGAGATCTGAAAAGAAATGGAGAAATGGGAGAAAAATATATTAAGACATATTATTTTTATACGCGTCTAGGGATTTTTATTCGTTCTTTTTCTCTTTTCCAAACGTTTTTAAATACATTTTTGTGCCATTTTTGTTTTTTTTTTTTGTTTTGCTTTCGTTGTATGTGCATGTTTGTACCGTTAAATGTATGCCTCTACATAATGGAAACGCGTGTATTGATTTCACTTATTGGGGCGTTTGGTTTTATTTACTTTATTCATATTTTATTTTCATCCTCCAGCAATTCTCTTTGTGGAAGGGAAATCATAGAAAGCTTTAAGCGCAACTTTTGTATTTACGGATTCTGCTGTTGCCAGATTTCTTTCATCCATTGCATTTATTTAATCTGCTCTGTGTTAATTTTTGATTTTTTATTGACTTCCTTTGGCCGAACGTTGGCGTTATTGATATAGAAGCTTAGCCGCTTATCGTGAGTGCTTTTTATATGCGAGTGAATTGTGGGATTAGCGCTGGAATGCTGAGCAGCTTCTATGCTAAAGTAGGCAAGGGAGGAAGAAAAAGTCGAGAATTGGAGAAATGATTTTGTGTTTAATATCTGAGCTCTTATGCTTAATATTATCCACTCTATAGGCACTTGCTTTGATATTTTTCCCGAAATCTTAAATGTCAATAGATTTGCTACTGGTTCTGATAAGATTTGACTGTTATGTGCATGCAGTATGCATTAGGAAAGTTTATTAGCAGACTTGTGACGCATTGAAAACGCAGGGATGATAATTGAAGCTCAAAACTAAAAAAATATAAAGTAATTTGCTCTGGAGTAATATTTCTTTGCCGATTTTTATGGTTTTTTCTTTTAATTATTACAAATTTCTTTTGGAGGTAAATAAAGAGTCTTTCAAAATAGGTTGTTTTAAATATCAGAAATAAACATACGAGGTGTGTTCAAAAAGTATCGCGAATTTTTTGTGTTTTTTTTTTAAATTATTTATTTATTCATTAATATCTATTTTGTCCCCTTCAAAGTAATCCCCATTAGATATTATGCACTTGTGCCAAGATTTTTTCCAATCATCGAAGCACTTCAAAAATCAATTTTTTTATCTTGTTCAGCTCCTCCTTCGATGCCGTCTTTATCTCGTCAATCGTAGCGTAGCGTCGTCCTTTCATAAGCCTCTTCGGGAACAAGAAAAAGTCACAGGGGGTCAGATCTGGGGAATACGGTGGCTGTGGCATCATTAGTGTAATGTTTTGGCCAAAAAGTCGCGCACAAGCAACGATGTGTGAGTAGGGGCGTTATCGTGATGCAAGAGCCGATTTTTGTTCTTCCACAAATCCGGGCGTTTCTGGCGGATTGGCGGATTGCTTCCTGCAAATCGCGTATAACTTGCACGTAATACTCCTTATTGACCGTTTTACCCTTTGGCAAGAACTCATGATGCACAACGCCCCTGCAATCGAAGAAAACGGTAAGCAAAACTTTTACATTCGACCGAACTTGGCGCGCTTTTTTCGGTCTTGGTTCGTGCGGCAGCTTTCATTGAGATGATTGCGCTTTGGTTTTCACGTCATAACCATAAACCCACGATTCGCCACCAGTTATGACCCTCTGGAGCAAATTTGGGTCGTCGCGGACTGAGTCCAACATCTCATTAGCAATGTTCATGCGATGCTGCTTTTGGTCGAAATTGAGCAGTTTTCGTATGTATTTTGCGGTGACCCGTCTCATGCCCAAATCATTGAAAAAAATCGAATGTCACGAGCCAATCGATATGTCTAGGTCCGCAGCAACTTCTCTAACGTTGATTCGACGATTCACTTCATCAATTTTTTGTCTCTTGTTGAAGTGCTCGGACGTCTGGCACGCTTTTCGTCGTTCACATCTTCTCGGCCTTCAGAGAACATTTTGTACCACCGATAAACGTTGCTTTGGTCCAAAGTAGCTTCTCCGTATGACACAGTCAACATTCGGAATGCATCCGCGCACTTAATTTCCTTTCTCACACAAAATTTGATACAGGTTCTTTGATCCATCTTTTTGAATAGGTAAAAATCGAAGACGAGCCGAAACACGTGGAAGCAAAACAGCTGTCAACAATTAACTGAACATTCAAAATGGCCGAACTCGTCGACATGAATGAGAGACATGAGTACCAACATATCGCCACAAAAAAAAAACGAAATTCGAATATACGTAACCTATACGCGAAAATTCAAAATTCGAGATACTTTTTGAACACACCTCGTAAATAAAACATGTAAAATTCATTCAGGTTTCAAAGAACCATTTAAGATGCAGGCTAACCGCATATAGCAAAGCATTGAGTAGGTCATGGAATTCAATTACCTGAACGGCAAAAATAACATTTTGAAAAAATTTCGTGTATGAAGCGCGAAATCAATCTAAACAAGCCGCACGGGCGTCCGCTTGTTTATGTGACATTACTGGGTATGGGAATAAATGTCCATCCATTCTTAGCCAAAGCTACGTATTATTTAAACAATTAAATAAACCTGAAATTATGTGGAGTATGTGCCATTGGAAGCTACAACTTGACTCCAACTTTCAGGCAGCATACGGATTCCTCTGACGAAAAACTCGATTTCTTTTGATTTCATACATTCATTGAAGTGAACAATAAAGGCTGACTGCATTGATCCGAACAGATGGTAATCCGTATAGTATTCCATATGGTACTCAATTGTATGTAGAAAGTTGGCACTGGTTGAGGTATCTGCTGTACGTTCCGCTCCGACCATCTCTCTTCAGCAACATATGCGCCCTTGTTCCCCGTGATAAAATCTCTCAAATTCACTTTTTACAAGCTACTCCAATTCTATGGGCAATAAAATCAAAATCCTCTTTAATTTCTCCCCACAGACAGGTTACCAGCAAATTCTTATCTCGGCACACTTCATTCAACGCGAAATAAACGTTTCCAGTCTTGAAACATCGAAAATTTTATTAACTGCAAAATCTTATTTGCATCTTTATTTTACATAATTTCCAAAAAGCACTTGCGTTAAGCCATTAACCCACCAACAACCCCGACCACCACAACGACACCCATTTCCGGCCATCAAATCTACAGCTTCTTCGAGGCTTGGAATTCGCAAATAATTTCTTTTCGCTTTTCCACTTGTTAACCTCTGGCAAACTGCAGGGGATGAAGAAATTCGATTTGCGCGAACCGTTAATGCAACTGTCAATGGCAGCGAGAGTGAGCAAAACAAAGAGTATACAAAAAAAACATAAAATATAAAAATAAAAATGGTAACAGGCAGCAGCAAATGAAATAAAAAAAAGACAACAAAAATTAGAACAACACCCAAACGAAATAAAAGAAAAACAAATTTCACGCTTCACCTCATGAAACTGCGAAACAAAACACAAACGCAACAACAATGATTGGAATACGAAAAATTTGCATACGAAAAAATGAAAATGGGAAATGGCAACACGATGACATTAAATGCGCTGCTACAATTGCTAAGTGCCACTTGCCACATGTCACATAGTGCGGCAACGCCCTATAGCAGAGAAAATTCGTCATAATTCGACGCGTCCTAGGAATCAGAAAACAAAAAAATACGGAGCACTCAATCGTGACTTTTGCCAAAAACAAAGCGAGTCCTCTGCCACTGGCTGGTATCATCGCCTCATCCAGCGTTCATCCGGAAGCGATTATGTTACTAAATCCTGCCGCCGCGACGGTTTTGCGGTTTGCACGCATTTCCCTGTCACGCTGTGACGCATCAAATCAGGCTTGCCTAATCAATATGCAATTGCTGACTGACACTTTTACTTCACCCCCACCACTCCGCATTTTGTTTAAATTGTAAATTCATATTTTCCTCGTTTCATATTCAAATTTTGTTTTCCTAATGACAACAATAGTTGCTGCGCCGTAACAAATTTTTATTTGTTTTCCTTCGATTATTTTTCGACTTTGACATTTTTACGAGCCAACGCGCCCATTCGTGCCATTTTCATTGCTCGTCCTTCTCCACAAGAGCATCTGTTTGAATGCTGCACGAATCCCTGCATCTGCATGCCGCTTGTTGGGTGTCCTATAAGTGGATCGCGTAGTCTTTTTGCTGGTTTAATTTTACGCTGATTGGTTTTATATTGTTGTTGTTCGACTGCTTATGGTATGTTGTCGATTTTGCCTGTGCAAATACGCGCCGAGTGCGATAAGCCATTGCGCAACTTAAAATTGTAAATAAATACCACTAAAGTGGAAAAAACTCAATGGCTGCTTGATGTGAAACAACGATTAATGGGTACTCGGGCGGGGAGAAATGAAGTGGTAGGAAATTGACGAAAAGTTAAGGAATTGGTGTGGGAGAATATTGGAGTATATTGTAACAGAAAAGATAGTAAGAAAATGTATATCGTCCCAACTTTAGCTGCAGACCTCTCTTTTAAGGAACTACAAAGAACGATACAGTTTTGTACAAATTGAATAGAACTTTTTAAAAAACTAACAACAATTGATTTTAGTGAAAAAACTGATTTATTGGATTCTAAGTAGTCTAAATCAACACCGCTTCCAGGAGCTTGACTAAAATCGTCGTTATAAAGGGTGGTTAAGTTTCAAGGGCCGGTGATGATTTTGAATAAAAAACAGTTTTTTTAGGAAATTATTGTCATTTCTCTTTATTATGATAATAGTGTCCAAATTTTCGATGACGCTAAGGCATAATTGATGTTCTATGCCGTTAATGTGCCGAATTATCTCATCCTTTAGCTCTTCAATTGCTGCTGGCTTATCGACGTACACCTTTTCTTTCAAATAACCCCAAAGAAAGAAGTCCAACGGTGTCGTTGACGTTTAGGTGTGGTTCACATTAAACATCGGCCCTCTAAATTTAACCACCCTTTAGTACGGTCAACGGTCGTCAACATTAAAATCACCGTCTTTGAAGCGACGGTGCCAATATCGGCACGTTGTTTCACTTAAAGCAGCATCTCCATAAACTTTTTGTAGCTCTCGATGCGCTTCAGCAGCCGTTTTTTTTTCGAATGAAAGAGGAAAATCAGCACTTCCCGCAAATGACGATCATGCGGCACAAAATCAGACAATTTTACAAAACCAAAAGTATATGATACCAAAACAAAATTACTAATGTGCCGAAGCAATTTGTTTACCATATGTCTAAGCTTAGTTTATGACGTTTAGGTTATGTTAGGATCGACTAGCACACACTGTTGGCGGCATCTATTGACAAACAGCGGGCACTTAGTTGCGCACCTAATATATATAAAGGGTGGTTAAGTTTCAAGGGCCGATGTTGATTTTGATTTAAATACAACTATTTTTTAGCAAACTATTTTCATTTCTCTTTATTATGATAATACTGATATGGTTCAATTACGTACGAGACAAAATATCGGCCAAATGGCCACCGCGGCTTTGGCGGCACACCTCCGAAAACCACCAAATGCAAATAGTTCCTTATCTAAAGGGTGGTTAAGTTTTAAGGGCCGATGTTGATTTTGAATCAAATATAATTCTTTTAGCAAATTATTATCATTACTCTCTATTATGATAATATTGGTATGGCTCAATTACGTATAGAATAAAAAATATTGGCCAAAGTACCGTCGCGACCTCGGCGGCACACACCTCCATCCGATGGTTCAAATTTTCGATGACGCTGAGGCATAATTGAGGTTATATGCCGTTAATGTGCCGAATTATCTCATCCTTTAGCTCTTCAATTGTTGCTGCCTTATCGACGTACACCTTGGCTTTCAAATAACCCCAAAGAACAAAGTCCAACGGTGTCGTTGACGTTTAGGTGTGGTTCACATTCAACATCGGCCCTTGAAATTTAACCATCCTTACATACAAAATTACAACAATTTTACTATTTCTAGAGGTGCAGAAGAAATTTGTATAGCAATTGGTTATAATGTGTTTGTTGTTGTACTGTATCTACATTGCATTCCCACACACAAGAAAATGTTTAAAATGAAAAAGATTTTGCAGATAGTCCGTTCAAATCAATTTTCATCTCATTTACAACCTACCTTATTCTGCTAAATTTCACCGTTTAATTGCTTTCCAACAATTTAAGCTCATACATTAAGCAAATCTCAAAAACACCCACCACTTAGCCGTACTTGGAATTGCAAAAAAATCCACTAATACTTACAACAATTATGCTGGTAAATCCCCACAAAAACCCACACAGCGCATAGACACACGCACTTAAGCACACATCCTTACTCATCAAAACATCAATATAATCATCATTGGCATCATTGCCAGCAACAACTTCTAGTTCTGACGTACAGTCAGCCGCCAGTAGCATAGCCGTCCACACCATCAGCAGCAGCAGCAGCAGCAGCAGCAAACAGCTAGCAAAGCAAAGATTTCCAAGTACAAAAATTTTAAGCCTCAAATTGAAATCTCGGAAATTAATCATTTAGCGTGCGCAATTAATCCAACTCAAATGACTGCCAACATATCGACGGTGACGTGTGTAGCCTGGCGTGCTTACAGGCAAAACGTATCCTTGCAATAAATTTAGCACATCGTGTTAATTTGCAATTCCGATTTCAATTTCACAATTTTAAATGTGGGTGTACTCACACATACATACATAGAGTACTTCACGCATTCATACATAGATTTACTCACAGCGGGAGTCCAGTGTAGACAGCAGCGACGAGAGAAGGGAAGCAACTTATGGGCTGGCGACCACAGAAATCCCGGTAACCGCAATTGCAGCCAAATATCCCAGCCGAAGAGCCTTGGTTGTGGTAGCACAAAGCTCCCACTCAATCATTTATTGTGTCACTCACTCCACAACCAACACTCAATCGGCAGTCACTCAAATAGCAATTGGTGCCACTGAGCGATTTCCAATGAACCATTTGCATGGCGGAAACCCTTACTGCTGCTATTAGCCTAGGCTGGTAACAACCTGGGCTTAGGTATGAATATCTATGACCGCCACTGCCACTGCTGCTGCCTCTATATAGTAGCCTTCAAGCAACCAATCCTCTCACTCACACATGCCATCCATCTCCAACGCTAGCTGCGTCCATCTGTCTGTCGTACTCGTTAAATGTCTGCCTTGCTCATTCAATTGTGTGTCCATCCATTTGTCCAATCATTCAACCGGAAGGTATTCCGGATGACACACATACGACTGGTCATCAATCGGTAGGTAGGCAGGCATCGCAAAAAAGTGGGGTGCCACTGTGTGAAATTGTGAAGTTGACTTCCGTTGTAGAGCCGAGTGTCGAGCTAAGCTACATAACATGAGTATGTATGTATGTATGCATGGACGTTGGTCACTTGTTTGTTGTAGTGTTTGTGTTTGGCGTGATTGTGTTAGTTCCGGGATTGCTGGCGGGTCAGCCACATGTGGCGGCAATAAAACACCCGCATGGACACTTCCGTGACACATGCAAATTTTCATACTACCACAAGCGCATACAAATAAACATACATACATACTCATGCACACTAAGTTGTGTCTTCTTTTATCACAAACAGAACCGCTCAACAAACCTCCTGCCCGATCCACCGCCTCACCATTACTGCTGCTGTTATTCGATATTCCCTTGCATTGCCTACATCGCCCCGGGGACTTAATTCATCTGCCTTAATTTGGCAATTTCTCGCAATTCGGAACCGACATTCGGATTTGATCAATTAATTTGGATAACACCGGTCATTTATCATGTGAGGAGCGTAGCGAGGCGCACACTCACACGACATTCAACCACTCAGTGTTGTTGCTGCTGTACTGCTGTTGTGCGCTTGGCGGGCGAAAAAGGGTTCGCGCTTGTCCGCGACGACACGCGCTGGCAGGTGATTTACTTTGGTAGAGCGCTTGGAACGCAAGGGTTCACTCGTTGATATGATTTGTTTGGATTTCATTTATGCACTTAATCATACTCATTTGTGTGGGTTAAAATTTGTAATTCTTTTCTTTCGAATGAGTTATGTAGAATTATTTGCTGGATTGCGCTATGCCGCTGGTTTGATTAAAATGAGAATTAAATTTAAATGACGCAGTATAAAGTCGTATTATTGAGACTATAATTTGAATTGGAATGAACTCTAAGAGTAGAGGAATATAAAATAGCTGCTATCCGCTGCCTGACTTGCTTAAAAATGATATACATTTAAAAAAAAAACAATTTTTTAATGAGAAAGACAAGTAATTTCTATTTTTAGTACCCATTTTTTTGTTTCTATTTTCAGTGACAATTAAAAATTCGAATTGATAAATAGTTGACTCATCTACCAAAATAGAAACCACTTCATTTTCACTTGTTTTTTACCGAATTATGTGTTTGATTATAGCTGGGTGCTCACTTTCGGCGTTAATGTAGGTCGAACGCAGTTGGCAGTTGGAAGAACGCAAAATGTAGGTGCATTTACTTTATATTATATGGCAATTTCAACGCTATTCAAAAAATACCTTTTAATTAAAATCTTCTTACTCATAATTTGCGTGAAAAGCACATCCTAATACTTCATTCATCTATACTATAATTAAAACTAATAATAATAATAAACATGGTTTTAATGCGTAATGTGCTAACAGCGATGTTAGTTTAGTAAATATTCATATTGGTAACATAAACCAGAGCATGTTACTACTCAGCGTAATTAATTGCCTACATTGTTTCTCTGTGCTCTGTACGTGTTAGTTATTTAACATTACAGCCAACACTAACATTAACATTAGCACTTATACCAGAGAATTGCATTAACATTCTCTGATCTTACCTGCCATAACTCTTACTTTGAGCTGTACTCAGTTTGCATTAACATCAGTAGAACGCTCTAATTCGTGATTTGCAAGTGAGCAGCGCTGTTATATGGGCGCATATGTTCGATTATATAGAAATTTCAAGATACAGGAGTTAAATTGTTAAGGAATATTAACATTTGTTCTTGTGCATTAAACAGTGAGAATCCTATACAGAATCTATAAGCGAAATTTCAAATGAAAAATATCTATAAAGCCTTTCTTCAGTTTTGCGAAAAAAAGTGACTTTCAAGGTATATATTTTGTATAGATTAGAGCCAAACAGCTTGAGATGGAGATGGGTTGGGTGGCTAGAATTTGCCCGCGATAACGGATGCTTGTCGTAAGAGGCGACTAACATCCACTCCTCAGCCTGTTAGCCACGAGCATTAACTCAACGGTAATAGGCTGATCGAAACGGGTACATAAACGGCTTGATGACGATGGGAACACTGCCGTTATTGGAGCATCTAACTACCTAACAGTTTTCCTGGCAGACATCAGGATCGAGACCAGTAAGATTCTGATTACGGCATATTGGACACGATTTGAAACTGAGGTAATTGGGCTGAGACGTGTTTCCCTGCAACCTTAATAAACGGCTTGAAACCCCGTGGAAACGGCGTGCAGAAAGAAACACCATCTCCTCCATCCTATTAAAACCTTGGCAGGTCTTAAGATACGTTCAATGATCGTAACCACTAACACTGGTTGTGTAGGTTAGGTTGAGATGACTCCCCATTAATTCCGGTTGGGGGTTGGCTCCGAACTCTGCACCCCATAAGGGCCAGAGTCAACCCTTGCATGACCTCTCTGCTTGCATAAATAATCATGGAGCCTTTTAGGAAACTACATACACCATCTGAGATAGCGGTCTTAAGTTTGGACCCAAAAGCATGGATAAAATTAACGAAACACAAAACACAAAAACACAACCAAAAACAAACACCAGATGCAAATATCTTTAGGAGAAGCTCGATTGTGATGAAATAGATCAGGTGATCATCATTCAGATGATGGAACATTAACTACGGTTATTCAATTTTCATTGCGGGTTTGTTGAACTTTTTGAAGCGGAGAATAAGCCTGCGATTTAATACGCTTTCACTTAGGTTAAAATAAAAATCAAGTAATGCAATGAAAATGTTTGCAATAAAGGCAAATATGTATGGATTGCTTTTCACATTAAATTAAAAATAAAAGAAAAACGTTCACACATATCCTTTTTTGCTAAATAAAGGGAGATTTTTTAAGAGCCATAAGAAAGTTTTAAAAAAAAACACACGTAAAATTCAGAAAAATTTATGAAATTTTTATTTAAATCGATACTAAAGACCATATAATTTAATGTTTGAAGATTATTTCATGCAAATGTTGACCGCGACTGCGCTTCAAATGGTCCATCCAATTTTGGCATACTCTTTCCAATGTTTCGGCCGGTATCTCACATATAAATGCTTTAATGTTGTCTTGCAATGCGTTAATTGAAGCAGGCTTGTCTGAATAGACCTTAGCTTTAACATAGCCCCACAAAAAATAATCTAAAGGCGTTATATCGCACGATCTGGGTGGCCAATTGGCAGGTCCCGAACGTGAAATAAAATGTTCACCGAACTGCCTCTCAACAAGTCCATTGTTACGCGTGCTGTGTGGCATGTGGCACCGTCTTGCAGGAACCACATGTCATGCAAGTCAAGCTCTTGCATTTTGGGCAAAAGAAAGAAAGATATCATTTCACGGTAGCGCTCACCATTCACAGTTACGTTACGATTCGCAGCATCTTTGAAGAAGTACGGTCCAATGATACCTCCAGCCCATAATCCGCACCAAACTGTGGCCTTTTCTGGATACACTGGTAGCTCTTGCAATTCTTCTGGCTGATCTTCACTCCAAAATCGACAATTCTACTTATTTACGTACCCATTGATCCAAAAATGAGCTTCGTCGCTGAACACAATTTTTCGATAAAAAAGTTGATCTTCGGCCAACTTTCCAAGAGCCCATTCACCAAAAATTCTGCGTTACGTCTGGTTAAATTATAGACCAAAATGAAGATGTTCGACAGTGAAAGAAAACACGCAACGTGCGTTAGCTGTTTAAATCAAGAAATTCCTAATCATCTGACGGTTTATCTCTCTTTTAAACTTTTCATCAATATTGGGCAGCGGACGAGTTCTTCTAAATTGCGTCAATTTTGTTGGAATTTTCTAAAAGTTTTTCATGTTGCTATGTACAACAGTTTCAAGCGAAAAATTAAAAAGTGGAATATGAAAGTGATAGAGAATATCAGACATTAGTTCCTGGCTTACCGAACAGCTCGAACAAAAAGTTCTCGGAACAACCGTCAGATACGTAAACCGCCAGAAATTGAGCTCTGTTCTTTATGGCCACTGCTTGACATTTGTAAAAGTTACGCCGTCTTCAGTAAATCTACCTCTTGGCGAGCTTTAGATTTTGTAGAGTTTTAAAAATGGATTTGAATTTTCAACAACTGGTTTGTATTAAAGTTTGTATTAAACATGGATTTAATGACACGAAAACCTTTCGAAAAACTTTTTCGGAAATGATACTTTAAAGAAATCAGCCGTTTACAAGTGGAATGAACGCTTCAAAAGATATCGGGAATCCATCGAGGATGGACAAGAAAAACTGATGAAATATCAATAAAGTTGATCAGAAACCGCAAACTAACTTTCAGAGAGCTGACAAAGGACCTGAACATTGCTCATGGATCCATTTCGGATATTGTAGTTAATAATTTGGAAATGTAAATTGATTTGAGTCTGCGCCGTGTTGCTGCAAAACTGGGCCCAAAGAACCAAAGGCAAAACCCGAGCCCACATTCATCAAACGCATCATGACTGAAGACGAGGCGTGGAAAGGGAATGACGCGCAATCCAGACATCCGGTGAGTGAGCAGAGAGCTCCGAATGAACCAAGCCCAAAAAACATGGTTGTTTGCAGTGAAAAAAGAAAGCGGCTCACGGTGTTTCTGGATTACAAGGGTATTGAACACCGAAAATTTTTGAAAGAAGGTCAGACAGTTAATAAGGACTATTATTTCGCTAAACAAAGATGATGCCAAACAAGGAATTGTCGAAAAAGCAAACATGGAGCCGCTAGACATTTGGATTAGAATACAGGGTGGGCCATAGACCATTTGCTTTTTGAACCACCTATTTTTTTGAGAATAGTAACACAAATGACATGTCAAATGTGTTCATAATTTATTTAAAGGTTTGACATTTACGCTTAATCGAAATTGGGAAATATTGAAAACCTATTTCCAAATTGGTGAGTCTTCTTTTCTTCCGCGGTTACAGTAAATGGCGAGCGTTACCGTGACATGCTCAACGAGTTTTTGTTTCCAAAAATTGAAGAGGATGACATGGACGACATTTGGTTTCAACAGGACGGTGCAACTTGTCACACTGCCAAAGTTACACTCGAACTTTTGGCTACCGTTTTTGAAAACCGAATAATCAGCCGAAATTCCGATATCAATTGGCCGCCTCGGAGCTGTGATTTAAGCCCGTTGGACTATTTTTTGTGGGGAGCCGTTAAGGACAAATGCTAAGCGAACCATCCAGAGACGATTGATGCTTTAAAACACGAAATCGAAGTTGCCATTCATGAAATTGGAGCCCAAACAATCGGAAATGTGCTTAAAAATAGGGCTGATCGAATGGCCTACTGTAAAGCCAGTCGTGGCAGTCATTTGAACGATATTATTTTTCATTCATAAATGACAATGTTCAATCTTCAAAACTAAAAGAAAAGTTTGAAAAATATTGATTATTTTTTTTTTATAGCCGATTCAAAAAGCAAATTTTACATGGTCCACCCTATATTTCTGTATTGGCAGGTGGATTGATCAAACTTTACGCAAGGAAGACGGTAACATAGCGAAGAAAGCAATGAAATGGAACACACCCACAGCGAGAGGAAGAGCGCCTGTCAGGCCAAGGGGAACCTGGAAAAGAACTGTGGATCGCCATACGGCTCAGCTCGGGTTAAGCTGGAAGCAGGTGAAGGCGTTATCCAGTAATCGGAGGGGATAGCGCATAAGTGCCATATGTGGGGGATTTGTGGGAAAACAACGTCGCATAGTTCCTTCATTACCCATGAATTTTGGACCAAGAACAAAACGAATACCATCCAATAGCCAACAAATTCACCTGATATGGCTCCGTGCGATTTTTTTCTGTTTGATCGAGTCAAAAACCCATTACGGGGAACGACTCGATAACAAAAGTAAAGGTCCAGAAATGTTTCGAGAGCTGGCTCAAACGCTAGCATAAGTGTATTGCAGTTAATGCGGAGTACTTTGAAGGCGATAATATCACTTTTGAGGAGTAAACTTGTATTTCAATTTGAATATGAAAATGAATTTACCTATGATCAAAAAGTACCGGGAATGTTCAAATAAAACAAAACAGACTTAAATTTCAGGCAAATTTATTTAATCTCTTTCAAAATATGACTCACTGAAGCAACACACATGCACCCCTGGTAGGCCGACGCAGAGATGGCCTTCAGCTCCTTCGACGCATTCTCTTTGATCTCCTCTATCGATTGAAATTTTCTTCCACGAAGTGGTAACTTCAACTTGGGAAACAAGAAGAAGTCGCACGGAGCCAAATCAGGTGAATATGGTGCTTGCACGATGGTATTTACTTGGTGGTTGGTCAAATAATCCAGCACAATTTGGGCTCGGTGCGATGGCGCGTTATCATCAATGCAAAATCCAAGAATTATTTGCCCACATTTCCTGCCGTTTCCGACGTACAGCATCTCTCAGACGCTTCAAAAGGGATAAATAATAGTCTTTATTGACTGTCTGGCCCGATGGAAGGTACTCAAGGTGCACTACACCTTGGCAATCGAAGAAAACAGCCAACATCACCTTCCCGGTACTTTTTGATCAAGGATATATATTTATTTCTGAAAAAACTTCTGCTCAGAAGAAAAAGGTTAATGGAATTATTGCAATAAAATCTGCATGCAGCTCCTTTGTATTGTTCTATGATAGGTTTTCTTAGAAACCCCCCCTTCCCCCTTCTCTTATCAACACTTAGTACAAGAACTGCACGAAAAGGGGCTATTACTGACTTTTTTAACACTCCTAACTTTTTAGATTTTCAATAATTCCAATCAGGGGACACAATTTAAATATTCCAAGGAAAGAACCAGAAAAGGTTCACTATTTTTAGAAATAAATAAGTGCATAAAAGAAGATAAATTCGCAAACCTTTCCTAAAACAACATACAAACCGCCTCCTCAAAACCACAACAAAGCAATCAAATTAAAAAAAGTAACTAAAGCATTACCAAATAATACCAATTGGGCAAAGTACAACAACACAAAAGGTTATGCGCAAAAAGCCGGATAAACACACCCCTCAAATGTTATCCGCCTGGGAAAGTGTCAAAGCCACTTAACACCTCCACAAGCGACAAACGACAACCAGGCAGTCAACCTCACACACATAAATCCTCTTAACTCGACAATAATTCAAACCAAAAAGTGCCGAAAAAACTGCCAATTGAAAAGCGCAAACGTACATTGTGCGAAAGTTTCTTCTGCAAAATTTAACAAAAACAACAGAACGCCGGCTAAAGGAGTAGAAGGACATTTGCACAAAAAGAAGCACGCATAGCCAGCCATGCGACTGGGGGAGGAAGTATGTGGGCATAATGCGGGCAGCAGTCTCAACTAAATACAATAAAAACAACCACAATTTAAGGACCTTTTTTCGCAGAACTACTATCAACATCAGTCACACACACACACACACATGAGAGTTGAAGGAAGACTTGACGCCAGCACACACTCACACACAAATGCACCCTGCTTTTGTCAACCCAGCTCAGCTCAGCTCAGCTCAAGTCAGCCCATCACCTCCGCTCAGCTGTAGGCAAGTAGCTGGTGCTTTTCGGTTTTATGTCTAAAAGGGTGCCTCACAAGTGCTTAAAGGATATTCAACAAGTATTCACAACTAAAATGGGATTTCAATTCCAGCGGAAGAATAACAGTAAAACCGAGAAAAAATATTATTATTCACCCAACCCAAAAACCTGTTTTGGAAAACCAACAAGGAATTGTGTGAGAAAATTGCAAGAAAAACAAATGCAAAAATTAACCAACATCAAAAAGCTAAACTCTGGTACAGCATCACCAACAACGCCAACAACAACAGCAGCAGCAAATAGACATTCAGCCAACAAATCGGAAGCCACAACGGAAGTTGGCATTCGTAGCAGTGCATTGGCTTGTTAGTGGAAGGCGGGAGGGGCGCGCTTTGTTTGTGACATGGCTGTGCACAATTTTGTGGTCTTTTGTCCTCGAGCTGGCATGTAAACATGCAACCCTGGGCAGCTGGCATTTAAATTGTCACCCCTAAGGAATAATAGTTGGTGTTGACAGGAATATCAGAAACGAAGGTGTAAGGTGCGAAGACAATTGGAATTGGCAGAATGTTGCAAATTTTTTACGAATGCTATGACATGAGAATTGGTGCACAGGAGCAAATGGAAAAGCCGCAAATCGAAAATATACGGTTTGTTGAATAAATAATGTAAGTTTGCTGCGATAGGTAAGAGACTGAGATTGAGATTTTCAGGTTTTTCAATTGCAAATATTAATTCAAAGCGCGCTAACGAACTTAGAATAAAATTCACTAGGTGCAATAAGAGCAAATAGCAGAGAAAAATATTTCGACTCAATTGCGCTGAATCAGAAAGGGGTTAATTCACTTTAGGGAAGCCTGACAACGAAATTTCCCAAGACTTTGTTGAAGGTATCTTACTCCATCTCAAGAAAGGCTCTTCGCGCTAGAATCTAGATCGTTTCTGAGTTATCTACACTAGACTGATCTTTAACGACACCCTTCCATAATCTACTATAGTCAAATACCATAAATTTATTATACCTCTAAACTGAAAACTGTAGACCACAACGAAGACTCTAAACTCACATTCAATAGTCATATAATACGTTTCCAAGCTCCTTACATAAAAATAATAGAGCATATATTCATCATTTACATAAAAATAATGGAGCATATACAAAAAGTTGTTGTAATATTTGCTTCCGGCGATGTACTTTTCAGAGCCATTGTCTTCATACGATTTCCAATATCAGCTTATGAATTTAATATCACTACGCACTAGAAGAGCACTTTTGTCGTGTTCCTTTGTATTAAATCCTGGCTGACATTTCAGAGCTTCCCGTACTGGTGAACTATGCACTCTCACCTGCAAATGCCGTTACGACGTTCACAACCTTCCTACTCTCAAGGCAAGAGTGGGAAATGGACGATGTAAGACAAGGCGAGTCCATCCATGTACACACAGATGACTCAAAGGCCAAGAGCAGAGTGGGAGGAGGTATATATTCCGAACAACTGAAGATCTCCTTCAGTTTTCAGCTTCCCAACTACTGTAATGTCTTTCAGGCTGAATTGATGGCAATAATGAAAGTCGTGACACGAGATGATTCCTACATTTTCACTGATAGCCAAGGGACGATAAAATCTCTCACAAAGCAGTCGACAACATCCAAGGTAGCCATGAAATGCCGCACATCTTTTAACGAGATGGCTGAGTGATTTCACTTAAAAGTAACACGGGTTCCTGGCCATTGCAACATTGCGGGTAACTTCAGAACCGATGAACTGGCAAGACTCGGCACCAAATTTACTGCTGAATACACAGACAATGGCATAGGCATACCCTTGTAGACATGTAGGCTGCTTATCTTTGAGGAAATCGTAAGAACAGCGAATTAAAGATGGCGTAATGAAACCATCTGCAGAATCGCCCGACAATTGTGCCCGACTCTCATTGCTAAACGCACAGAATCTCTACCAAGCCATAATAAACTCAGTCTTAGCACACTGATTTTCGTTACAACGTGGCACTGCCTAATAGGTAGGCATGCCCAGGGGATGGGTGTGAAAGCACATCACATCTGCAGAAGCCGTCTGGATGTGGAAGAAATTGAGACTGGCTCGCACTTTCTGTGCCATTGCCCTGCACTATCCATACGTATACCTATGTATATATATAATTGGCGCGTACACCCTTTTTGTGTGTTTGGCCGAGCTCCTCCTCCTATTTGTGGTGTGCGTCTTGATGTTGTTCCACAAATGAAGGGACCTACAGTTTCAAGCCGACTCCGAATGGCAGATATTTTTATGAGGAGCCTTTTCATGGCAGAAATACACTCGGAGGTTTGCCATTGTCTGCCGAGGGGCGACCGCTATTAGAAAAATGTTTTTCTTAATCTCTCTGTGAATTCCGAATAGTAGTCACGCACCAACCCATTCGGCAACGGCGGCCATACGTATATAGGTTTACTATTTTAGGTAGGCAGTTTTTTTAATGACTCGGAAGATCTGAGTTCTGCAGAAATCAGGGATACTCTAAGATTTTTGAAAGCCGCACACTGGTTTTAGGAGAGATAAGGGCAAGTTTCCAAAGCGGCATCACAATGGGCTATAAACCCGAGCTTGCACAAATTCAATTGTGCTATAAATGCACCCTTCGCGCGAACGTCAAGTGAACTCCATAATATCATTTACTGGAGCAGCATTGAAAATTTAAGTCCTTCGATTGTTAGAATAGATATAAAAGTATAAGATTTCGAGCGTGAAAAGGCTGTCAGTATCGCTATCAAATATGTTCTAGAAATATTTATTAATTTGAATCACCCTGTATAGACAAATTGCCTCCACTGTAGTCGAATGGGTTGGTGCGTAACTACCATTCGGAATTCACAGAGGGAACGTTAGTTCGAATCTCGGTGAAACACCAAAATTAAGAAAAAGATTTTTCTAAGATCAGTCGCTCCTCGTCAGGCAAAGGCAAACCTCTGACTGTATTTCTGTTATGGAAAAGCTTGTCATAAAAAAAACCATCTGCCCTTCGGAGGCGCCGTAAACCTGATCATCACAACATCAAGATGCACTCTACAAATAGCAAAAGGAGTTGGACTAAACACCCAATAAAGAGTGTAAGCTCCAAATATACATATGGTAAATAGGCGAACCTTAGAACAAGGTCTCCAGCAACTCCGTTATATTAATTGAATTACAAAATAATCATCAACCTTATCAGGCAGCGTTACAGCTCGGTGTGCGCTTTAGCTTCATCAACTAGCCTTCTCCAAGTTCAACGATTTAAGGCAGCAGACCACCAGTTATTTATTTTCAGTTTCCTGATATCTTCGACGACGTCGTCGAACCACCGCTTCCTAGGCCTTCCTTTACATCTGTGGTGGTCAGTTGGTTGAAATGTTATACGGGTTGTTGGGGGCGTTCCTCTTTGTCATGTACATGACATGACGTTACCATTGCAATCGTTGCGATTTGAAGAACTTAATGACATCTTCCCCTTTGCAAACCCGCAGCAGCTCCTCGTTGTATCTAAAAAAAAAAAAAATAATTGGCGCGTACACTTCTGTTAGGTGTTTGGCGGAGCTCCTCCTCCTATTTGTGGTGTGCGTGTTGGTGTTGTTCCACAAATGGAGGGACCTACAGTTTCAAGCCGACTCCGAATGGCAGATATTTTAATGAGGAGCTTTTTCATGGCAGAAATACACTCGGAGGCTTGCCATTGCCTGCCGAGGGGCGACCGCTATTAGAAAAGTGTTCTTATTAATTTTGCTTTCACCGAGATTCGAACCAACGATCTCTCTGTGAATTCCGAACGGTAATCACGCACCTACCCATTCGGCTACGGCGGCCGATTCTATAAAAAAACATACTCAACCCGGATTGGACATAGACTTTTTGTAAAACTCTTCTTTCGAAAGTTCGGAGATTTTGATTTTCCTTGATTGTCATTACCTAACCGTATGTCAAAACTGGACTTATTATTGCTTTGTAAATATTTTATTTTAGTAGTCTGTCAGTTTGGCGCAGAAAGCTCTGTTTGCTGCAACAACTAGATCTTGGATGCGGTCCTGAACACCATGGTCATTTTTTAGTAGTATCCCCAGGTACTTGAAACTTCCCACTCCTTCAAAAATGTACTGTCCAATAATTATGTTTTCAAGCTTCCGCCTTTCAAAGTCGCTTGACATCTTAATGAATTTGGTCTTATCGCCGTGGATATGGAGCTCGACAGCCTTGGGCTTGGTTGCGATGTTAGAGAAAAGTTCCTCCAAATACCTTCGATTTCAAGCGAGAATGGCTATGCCTTCAGCATATGCGATAGTTAGGCCAGAGCGGCTGAACAGATGACCGGATTTCTCATCTCTTTTCATCGTTCTTAATTGTCTAGTACGAAATACGCATCGAAAATCGGTTAAAAAAGTGAGGTATGTGGGGAAAATGATACGGTATTTTGAAGAGAAGCTTGAAAGTAACTTACAAGCAGAAACGTAAGAGAAGGGAGTACAGGTAAACCCCCACTTGTGCTCTTTCAAGAACGAAGCATCCACCTTCAGTGATGACCTGCACAAGTAGATTTGTATGATTGAGTGATGCGGCCGGAACAGTACTTTTTGGTGTGCAACATTTTTCTGGTGATATATGATATTTAAATTGCTTGCTGCATACCTCAGAGCTTACATTCCCATGTACCTATGTAGGGCAGTGTTAATCACTTCTGTGAACTAAATTAGAAGGTCTTATCGTTACCCTGGAAATGCGGTTTTTAATAATTTTTTTTTTCTTTATTTTTATTCACTAACTCAAATATATTTTTTAGTATATTCAGGGATTAGAATTTTTTTAATTTTTCCCCCTTATTTTTATTAACTAAAACATATTTTTTAGTATATTCAGCGCTTGAAATTTTTTCTTAATTCTTTTCCCTTATTTTTATTAACTAAAACTTATTTTTTTAATTTTTACGCCTTATTTTTTATTAACAAAAACATATTTTTTAATTTTTCCCCTTATTTTTATTAACACAAAACAGATTCTTTAATGTTTCCCCCTTTTTTTTATTAACTTAAATATATTTTTTAACTTTTTCCCCTTATTTTTATTAACTAAAACATATTTTTTAATTTTTCCCCCTTTTTTTTATTAACTTAAACATATTTTTTAATTTTTTCCCCTTATTTTTATTAACGAAAACATATTTTTTAATTTTTTCCCCCTTATTTTTATTAACTAAAACATATTTTTTAATTTTTCCCCCTTTTTTTTATTAACTTAAACATATTTTTTAATTTTTTCCCCTTCTTTTTATTAACGAAAACATATTTTTTAATTTTTTCCACTTATTTTTATTAACTAAAACTAATTTTTTAATTTTTTCCCCCTTATTTCAATTAACTAAAACATATTTTTTAATTTTTTCCCCTTATTTTTATTAACTTAAACATATTTTTTAATTTTTCCCCCTTATTTTTATTAACTAAAACGTATTTTTTAATTTTTTCCCCCTTATTTTTATTAACTTAAATATATTTTTAAATTTTTCCCCCTTATTTTTATTAACTAAAACATATTCTTTAATTTTTCCCCCCTTATTTTTATTAACTAAAACATATTTTTTAATTTTTCCCCCCTTATTTTTATTAACTAAAACATATTTTTTAGCATATTCAGGGGTACAAATTTTTTTTCACTTATTTTTATTAACTGAAGCATATTGTTTTGTATATTCAGGGCTTGAAAAATTATAAAGCGGCGATTGAGACAAATCCTTTCTCAAACAAAATTATTATAAAAACTCACTCTCTAATTCTTGAAGCATTCAAAAAGGCAAAGGAATTGTATCAGCCACTATGACCAGGAAAAGTATTCTTATGTAAGATACTTGAAAGTAGCACTTGCAAGTCCATAAAATGCACACCGCCAGCGATAACATACCTCTCTGTATGCATCAACTCAGCCATCCCTCAAAATAAGCTGCTGTGGACGCATGAGCCCTTTTTGTTTACTTAAGCGTCAATTTCAATTTGCATTTGAGCATATTTTTCTTTCAACTTTTTTCACAATTTTACAATATATTACAATTTGCGTATGCGTAAACACAATAAAAAAATACCTACAAACATACGTAGATATGAGTAGACGGACAGGCTTCTGAGAAATTTAAATTTAAAACTGTTTATGGCAGCGAAATGTAAATTTTTATTTGTTTTGCCAACATTTGCTTTTTTTAATTTGCAATCAACATTTCACGCATATTCGCCCATATTCCGCCACACACCGCTTAGCTCGCCTCTTCAAAGGGCGTGAAGTCTGCACAAATGGACAAAGGTCCTTCATGCACTCATATATTAGACGGTCCTTTGTAAGAATGGGTATGTGTGCGTATGAGGTGGTTTTCATTCATGTAAGGGTGATTTTTTCTTCGCTTCTTTATTTCATTTTTTTTTAATTTTTTGTTCTCTTATTTTGCCTTTGTGAATACTCAATGTAGTGTTTTCCTGGTGTCACAACAGAAATCAACATCAAGGTAGTTGCCTGTAAAGTAGCGATGGCTCTCTCATACTCACCCACTCGTTCACTTATTGTGAAGTGCATATCGACCACTCGAAAGCCACTTTCGACAAATTGTGTCAACGATTGCAAAATAAATGGTACGAAATTATTTCCATGTGTGGGATAATTTGAGAGATCGGTTTTTAGGCGAAATATTTGATAATCTTGAAATCAAGTGCATATCGACCACTCGAAAGCCACTTTCGACAAATTGTGTCAACGATTGCAAAATAAATGGTACGAAATTATTTCCATGTGTGGGATAATTTGAGAGATCGGTTTTTAGGCGAAATATTTGATAATCTTGAAATCAATAATGAAAAAAAAATTCAAGAAGCGGATGCAAACGTTTCATTAATAATCGTAACAATGGACATAACAGCAACCCTTTTCACCAAACTTGAAAATTTCGACTAATACCGAAAAGAATCATTGATAGGTAGAATATTTCGTGTAGTAAAAAGCCTTTTATATCCCAGTAATGCGTCTCTAAATGACTGGACGGCTTTGTTAAACTCAGCCAAAATCGCTCAAGCAAGTATTGCGCTAATCAAGAAGAAGAAAAATGGGTCCCTAACCACAGTTAACGAGTTATTTATATTCAGCCTTCCCAATTAAAGTGAAACGAGTTCCCAACTGTTAGAAGTTTTACTATAAAGGTTGGTCGATATATTCAAAAAATTAAAAAAAAAAACAATTTTTTCGGTATTTTACAGGATTATTCGAAAGACCAAAGATTCACTTATATGGAGCACTATCTCATTTATGTGGCTGTCTCATGCGTGAGAGCTTTTGACTTGAAAAAGAACAGCTTTAACAAATGACTTACTCGATCCGAGTATTTGCCTTAAGAGTCTGATTCGATAATTGATTGCTCGCCTAAAATCTATGCCTCGGCATCCCACAAAAAAAGCCTAACGGCCTAAAAGCCTGAGATAGTAAATTTGCATCGTCGAGGCGAATGGTAAAACGTTCACCAAACTTGCCGCGCAAACGATCGATTGTGGGATGAGCTGTGTTGCATGACAGGTTATTCGACTGAAACCAAAGATCGTCGAAGTCCATGTCTTAAAATTTCCCCCCCTTTTAGCACTCAAAGTTGACCGAAATGGCTTTTCCACCAATATATTTAAAGAAAAATCAACCTTCCCTGCAAAATCCGCACCAAACAATCACTCCCTGAGGAAACATTTGCTTCTCGCTGATTTCAAGCGGATTTTCCTGTCCCCAGATCTTTATTCGCTCCACTATGTATGTGTCGTTGTAAAGCTCGTACAGCTCATTGTTCCATCGCCTACGATACTTGCCGGCGCCAACATGTAAAGGTTCAACAATCTTCCACAGAATCTTTCTCTCAAACACTCCAAAGGACGTCTCATCGGATGTTGTCATCGTCCAAGCTTCTGTTGCATATGATAGGGCAGGTATGATGAAAGCCTTAAAAAGTGTTAGTTATCTTCTGCCAGCAATCTGTCTCAATAACAGGTTAAGTAACTATCGAACTATCAGCCCTAGCATAAATATAATTTCTTTGCTACTGAACCGATAAGAAACGGCATTCGTAACATAAACACTATCATGCACCAGGATTTAATACCCACCTCTGGGTTGAGCCACTCATTAATTACAAATCTTGAAAGTGAAGAGCTAAGACCACAAACAGAGTAAGTTTCAAAGACATTTGCCTGTTATTGCCAGTTCATCGGCCTGCTCACTTAAATTGACACAGCACCCTAGAATCTTTTTTTTGCTGTCTGAATAGAAGGAATTGAGAGATCTGTCATCACTCCTTAACCAGTCTTGATGGCGACTCAGCTATCTCATGTAGAAGCATCTTCCGAACCGTTGTCGCGGTTTAAGCAGAGACAAGTTGTAGCCCCTTACTAGATTAGACTAGATTAGATTTGTTTGGTGTTGGACAAGTCCAAACACTCAGTCAGGGAGACCATTGTACTACGCCCGGATAGATACAAAATGCATGACAAGACGGAAAAATTCGTTTGAGGTCACTCTTCCGTGAATCTTTTGGACTCATTGATGAATCTTAAGAGATCCGAGAGAGGGTAAAAATTAACTTAAACTATACTCAATACATCCTCTGATTCTAGAAACGCCGGACAGCTACAGAGAAATTGCTATGCAGTCTTCTCATTCTCGAGACAGGGTAGGCATATTGGGTGATCGATAATTCCCATGGTAGCCATATGCTGACCACAGGCAT
Source organism: Anastrepha fraterculus (assembly GCA_037575425.1). NCBI lineage: Eukaryota > Metazoa > Arthropoda > Insecta > Diptera > Tephritidae > Anastrepha > Anastrepha fraterculus. The sequence continues at coordinate 113,716 of JAYXIM010036759.1, read as the reverse complement.
TGAGACCTGTGACTACACCTACCAGTACTCTTAGATCCTCCTAAGGTTTAAAAGAAAGGCCTCTAGTTTCCTCTTTGGTTCTTTCACAAAGCACTTGGCTACTCTGCAGGAGCCCAACTCAGATCAACGCCTTCTATGAGTAGACCTCATTAGATTGACGGCTCCATAATTGAAGCGATGCAGAAGGCTTCAAGGCCCAGTGGTGCGCTTGCAGAGCCTTCATTAGCCAGTGTATCAGCCAACTCGCTCCCTGTAATACCGCAGTGTCCAGGCACCCAAATAAGACAAACTTTGTTGTGTTTTGAAACACTGTTCAGTTTTTTCTTACATTCACCGACCAATTAGAGAAGAGCAACGTGGATTAGCAAGGGCTCTCAGTGTTACTCAATGGATTATAGATCTAGACAACAATCAATTGAACAAACCCAACAGTAATCAAAGCTGAGTGAAGGAATTGCAGTTCAACATCGTTAAATGAGGTATCCACATCTATTGAGACTACCGTAGCGACCTTCGTTTATTTTAAAAAAAAATTCAATAACTTCGGCCAACAAAGTCATGTCAACCAAACTACGCCGACTGTAAGTATGAAGGAGTTTACGGAAGTTCTCAGGAGTAATGTAGAGAACGAGTAGTAGGACGAGTTGTAGTTCATGATCTGTGGACTATTGAATCATTCTCTGACATAAAGGAGAAATTATGAAGAGCAGCTCCATCAAAAGTCTTTGTTAAATGAGCTGGCCCATCTTTTCTCCATAATTTTGGTATTTTTTTTTTGTCGGGACAACTAGCAAGTGCAGCACTCAGACATTAATTGTGTCCATTGTACTACACTTGGATTCCCTTTTAATTTTCTTTAAATCTACCCGATCTCCGAAGAAATCTGAGAAGATCTTGTGGTGCCAAGGAGCCAAGATGGTCGCTTCTTAACACATCAGTGCCAAAGACCTCAAACCTGATTCGGGCGAAGGCGGGGCAGACACACAGGAAGTGGTCCGCCGTCTCATCCTCCTCTTCACAAGCTGGGCAGAGTACACTGTCTGAGATGCCCAACCTTTCCATGTGCTTCGCCCACAGAAAGTGGCCCGTCATCAGTCCAACCAGCCGTCTACACTCCCCTCTGCTTAATGACAGAAGGGTTTGCGACAGTCGATCAGACATGACAGGTAACATCAGTTTTTCCATCTGCAGCCTCTCTCAGCCTGCCAAGCTCGCTTGTGGGTAGTAGTTACCCATTTGCTAACCGTGGCCGTGATGGCCGCAGAGGGGAGTGGCAAAGCGGGCTCTGGGCCAAAGAAATTGGCTTCAGAGCCCATCTTAGCTAAGGAGTCAGAGGTCTCGTTACCCGCGATACCCACGTGTCCCGGGACCCATGTTAGCATCAGGCTATTATGTCTACCGACATAGTTCAGCCTGGATTTACAGGACTTCACTACCCCTGATGTGGTTTGAGGGCTGTCTAAGGCCATAAGCGCTGCTTGGCTGTCGCTGCAGACACATATAGATCTGCCTCTCCATCGTTTTTCCACAACAAAGTTCATCGCTTCTTGAACTGCATACACCTCCGCTTGAAACACAGATGCATGCATTCCAAGAGCAAAGTGCAGTTTTGTCCCGCTGGATTCCACGTAGACCCCAGAGCCGGAGCCATGCTCGGTCCTGGAGCCATCCGTAAAAATGCGAAAACAGTGTTTGCCGGGCTCATTTTCTGAGTCTCCCCACAACTGAGCCTCTGGTAGCACTACACTGTATCTCTTTTCAAGTACGACTCTTGATGGCATTGAGTCAAGGGGCATGGAGAGAATCGTTGGATCGATGTCCATGCCTTCTCTGTGTTCCAATGCCGGACAAGGGCCGTACCAGTTCCCACTGTGTTTCAGTCTGCAGATGGCCTTCAAGGCCTCTCCTCGGATGAAAGCATCAAGTGGTGGTAAACCAATTAGAGCATCTAGTGCCGGGCCTGAAGTAGTCGGAAAAGCTCCGGTGCAACAGATGGCCGCAGTGCGTTGTAGTCTCGATAAGGTCCTCCTGACTCCCACTAGGGATAGTCTGCTCATCCAGACCACTGATGCATAGGTGATGATGGGTCTTATCATAGCCGTGTAGATCCATAGGACCTTGCTAGGAGAGAGACCCCACGTTTTCCCAAAGACACCTTTGCACTGCCAGAAAGCTGTCAGTGCTTTGGATGCCTTTGCTTCAACGTGTGATTTCCATAGGAGCCTACTATCGAGGATTACTCTAAGATATTTAATTTCCTTGGATAGCTGGATTGTGACTCCTTTTAGCTTTGGCAGAGCGAGTCCATCAAGCTTCCTCCTTCTGGTAAAGAGGACAATACCAGTCTTGGCGGGATTTGCCGATAGCCCGTTCGCACAGCACCAAGTGTCAATCCGATCCAGAGTTTTTTGCACTTTCCTGCAGATGTTCATAAGCGAAGGGCCTGTTACCAAACAAGCAACATCGTCCGCATATGCTTGTGCGTAGACTCCCGACTCGTTTAAGGTGGTGAGTAGAGGATCGATTACCATGCACCAGAGCAATGGAGACAGCACACCGCCTTGGGGGCAGCCTCTATTAACCCCAGATGACACCAGCAGATCTTCCTCTGCTCGCACCGAAACGATTCTTTGGGCCAGCATCGAACGAATCCAATTTACTAGCACCCGGTCTACGCCGTGCCTACTGGCAGAGTTACACATACTGTCAAAAGTGGCATTATCAAACGCCCCCTCTATGTCTAAAAAGATGCCCATAGCGTAGTCCCTCCTGTCGATGGCCAGCTCTACCCTAGCAACAAGGTTTTGCAGTGCCGACTCGCAGGATTTTCCACTCTGATAGGCATGCTGAAATAGAAACAGAGGGTGAGCCTTCAGCGACTTCTGACGTATGCGCACTTGGTATGCACTTAAAAAATTTTAAAGTGAAAGCGGAGATGCCACAGCGGATACCGATCTATGGAGGTATGTAATAGCCTATGTTACTTTCACTTGCGAGTGAGTTTTATCGACAGGGTGGAAAGTACATATAAAGGTCGTTGATTCAGTAAATGGTGGTCGCATACTCAATGGCTCTCTTAAATCCAGCAAGATTGGAAGTATATATTACACATTTGATGGTAATTCTAAATCATACGCAGACCCCTCTACTCCCACAAGAAAGACAGGACAATTAGTTTTAAAGAACTTTAAAGGCTCTTTTTCCCCCGCTGCGGGATTACTTTTTTTCCAGTATGAGAATACGACTAATGCCTACAATGGGCACATAAAAACTTGCTGCAATTAATTCGAGTTGCAAAACGGCCAGGGATGATCATCATCTTAATAATCGGTACTTATTTTCATTACTCCAAAATCATCGTTAGAATGCACGCCAACACAGTTAATTGTTAACATAAACGATTTGCTTTACGTTACGATATGCCATACATTGGCATGAAGTTCAAACGAGGCCAAGGGGCGCCATAGCACAATTCGAGAAAATGCATATTTGTTGCAATCGCAATTTAATTGAGTGCATCCTGCAGCCACATATGAATACAATGCATATAATATGCAGCAAGTGAAGTTATCAAAGGGTTCACAAATAGAGCAGAAGTGGGGCACGAATGGAGCTACTGTTGAACATGTAAATGGAACAGCTGTTGAAAGGATGCAAAAAAGGGCAACAAAATGTGGGCACGACGAAACGATAGGGCATCTACCAAAAATCACATGTAGCACAATAACAATTAACAACTGCATTTACTACAATAGAGCAGAGGTACATGAATAAACGCCTAAAAGCCTACTAAAGTCTTTTAATAAAAATATGAGAAATGCCGTTATGAGTGCGGCTCGTATTGGCAATGTGTCTGTCGTCCTTTTTGCGGTATTTTAATTTCAGCACAAACGCATGAACAGCCATAAATGTATGCATGACGAAGGTTGCATTGAACAATAACAAATATTTGGGGTACTCTACGTAGCAGGACGTGTTTTACGAGTTTGTAGAGGAACGTTGCATACTTTGCGGCCGTGTAGCTGAGTGCATGCAGTGTATGAAAATGCAATTTACACAGTCATCGTTTTCATATTTTTCCATAACCCAACCCCAACCACCTACACTGTCGGTTTTTGGCCAACTGATGGAGCTGTCTGTTTTTACGACATTCGAAGCACAAAGGTCTGCCAGTTGTTGCTTTTGTTGCTGCCATATTTGCTGTGCGAGTGCAGTTGCATTTTACGGTTGCAACACATTTGCCGCATTTAATTAATTGTTCAATAAAATTAATAAACATTTACAAGCGACCGAAAACTGGCAAATGGCAAATGGTGATGGGTAGATAGCAGAAGTTCAACTATGGCATTACCATAGAGGAGAACTGAAGAAAAATAAAGAGTGAGGGAGGACATCGTCATTTGTTCTTCTTCTTCTCTTCAATGGCACACTCTCGTCCCACCAGGCTTGCTATAAAATGTAACGGCATTTTTAGTGCATAAAATTTAAATATCTTCCAAAATCAAAAAATAGCAGATTTTTAGTAGATTGTGAAAGTGCATTTTAGGGTCACATAAAATTTTGTTGCAGCGGTTACACATGGCAGCTCGTTTCAGTTCAGTATCTACCCTAACCTACTTGGAAAAATTGCATTGAAATGCAATTAACGTTGCATTTGCTGCGTGTTTCTCTTTTCTTGTTTTTTATTGCTTTTGCGACAGTACATTTTGGAAACCATTTACACCCAATGGCTGCCATAAAATTTTTCAAACTTTTAATTTGCTTCATTTTTAGTAATAAAAATAATTGTGTAGTATACTTTGAAGCGGTTAGGCATTGGAAAATGAAATTGTTACATATTAATTTAATGCGGCAAATGTTTACGGAAGTACGATGTATGATATCACAAATCCGGTTCCAAGCCACTTTGCAATTAGAGGTGGATTTTGGGTCTGAAACTATTCAGTTAGAATCTAAAACAAACAGGAAAACAAAGGAATTTCCGGGAATGAAATGAGAGATGAATTAGCTAGGAAAAGGGCGGGCCAAACAATATAGAAACAGATCTATGTTGTTGCTTAGGAAAGACTATGTTAACAAATAATAATAATTGGTGCCTACTCTTATGTTGGGTGTTTGGCCGAGCTTCTCTTATTCGTGGCGTGCGTCTAAATGTTGTTCCACAAATAGAGAAACCTACAGGCTTAAGCCGCCTCCGAATGGCTAATTATTTTTTATGAGAAGCTTTTTCTTGGCAGAAATATGCTCGGAGACTTGTCATTGCCTGCCGAGGGGCGATAGCTATTAGCAAAAACTGTTTCTATCTTTTAGTGTAATGGGTCTCAGGTTTCGAGTCCGCATCATGCACCAACCCATTTCGACGCCCACTATGACTTATAGTAAAATTTAACATCCTCAGACTCATAGAAATACTCCGAATACATTAAAATTTTTTTGAAATTTGAATTGGTCGAGCCAAGGAGCACCAAGAGGTTTGGTGGCTCCTAAACCACTCAGGTTAAAAAGTCCATTGTATTAAGAGCTCTGGAAAGAGGGTAGATAGTCAAGGAGGGAGAAAAGTATCAGAGAAAGAGATAGGAAAGAAAATAGACAGAGGCAGAGGACTTTGAAGATTCTTTGGTAAATTTGTAAATATCCTCCAGTTTAGAGGATGAATATTACTCATCCTCACGACATCAGAACCCAAAACTCGTAGCCTTACTCTAGCAAAGGCAAAACACTCACAGAGAAAGTGCTCAGTGCTATACACCTCCTCCAAGCAAGACAGTCACATTGGGTCCTCAATGATTTCTATGGTGGTCTTATGTCGAATACATTATTTTTACTAAAAGCAATCGGTTGTAGCAGGAAGTTGGACACCGAAGGCACGAACTGCACATAACTGTTAAATTTGTGGCGTCTAAATGAACCATTCGGTGGCGGAGGATTTGGAAAAACTTTTACAGCAACTTGCTTCTCCTTGCCACACGCTAGTGAAGGAGATTCCAAGGCACTCCCATTTTTTTACGTTTTTCAGTGTCTCTTCCAGAGAAATAGAGCCTTGCATGCAGGTGCCGCTGGGCTCAACGATTTTTTGGAACCATCCGCCCTTTTGTTGCCTTCGTAGCATTCAAACTCTTTAAGCTCTAGAACCCACATTGTTTCCTTATTATGAGTACCCAAATATTTCAGAGCAGCCTTATAAGCATCTGCATTCATCGATGTGGTTTTAAGTAAGTCTACTCTACAAGGCTCCCATCATGCCTGTCCTAACATATGGCACGGAAGCTTAGACAATGACAATATCCCATAAAGCGTCAATTGGAGTGTTTGAGAGAAATATTCTGCAGAAGATGTTTGGACCTTTGCACGTTGGCAACGTCGAATATCGCAGGCGATGAAACAATGAGCTTTACGATAAGACAGACTTAGCGCAGCGAATAAGGATCCAGCGACCTCGTTGGCCAAAGCAACCTCAATCCACCTCCAGTGATCCTTAAGGACACCACAATCCTGCTTCGCCCTATCCATGGCAGCTAACGTCTAGCCACCACCTTTAACCACAGTGCTATATGAAAGCCCTGGAAAGTGCTAACGGATTTATGCCCTTTAGCCGCATGTGCTCTTCAGACGACCTCTGCCGTTTAGGCGCTGGTCCCCCGATGTTTGCTTGGAACACCCGAGAGGTGTTAGACCCATCAAAATCGATGGACTTTGCACAAGTCAATGAGGTCTCATCCTTCTCGGATAAGGAGACCTCATCTGCTTTAGCAAATATATGTGAAATGCAACCGGCAGACCGTTTAGAAGGTCGCAAATGTTTGACAAAACATTTTCTGCTGTAACGGTAGAACTCGTAGTCGATCTATTAAGATTACAATCAGAAATAGTCAAGCCACGCTTTTGACCGCTGAGAAGTGTCAAGGCCAAGTCCAACCAAAGCCTTAGTAGCGCCACAGCTCAAAGATTGAGTATTGACGGAAGATACATTGGAGGTGTTGTCTCCTTCCGTTTTTTAAGAGATCCGGACTCTGTTTTGTTTTTTGTCTTTTGTGTTATTTTTTCTTTAAATTCCATGTTTTGGTCCCACGTGTACGGAGAAAGGGAATGTCCACTCTCACGAGCCTCCTGTGTACAAGCAAGGCTGAATAATACAGATGATCGCCAGTTATTCTGTATACCCCTTTTGCGACAGAGCTATTTGAAGAACTGGAACCCCAGCCATATTAAGTCTTGGCGCGGGTCGTATGACACCTTACTCCAGCCCAGGGGAGAAAGGGAAAGGGAAAGGGAGAGACTATGATATGACAGGGACTGGGAATGGGCTGGCTACATCTCAGCTGCACAATTCATCTGTGTCTTTGACAGACAGCCTTTGCCCTTACTAGGCCCCTGCACGACGCCGACATATACAGTCTTCGCAGAAGCAGTAGTTCTTATTAAAAGAAAATTTTGGGATCATAGTGTCTGAACAGGATCAATTAGGAATGATTTGACTATCCCTGTATATTCTCAAAAATCGCAATATTTCATGCTGACTCTTTTGAAGGTGAAATAGAAGTCCTCATGACCTTAGACAGCCCTCTAACCACTTCAAGGGTAGTTGAGTCCTATACATCCCAACAGAACCATGTCGGTAGACTTAATATCCTGATGCTAACATGAGTCCCGGGACATGTGGGTATCGCTGGTAATAAGATCTCTGACTCTTTAGCTAAGGCCAACTTCTTTGGCTTGGAGCCCGTTCTGTCACTCCCTTCTGCCGCGCTCCGAGCCACGGTTAGCAAACGGGTTACTTCAACCCACAAGCGAGCTTGGTATGCTGAGAGAGGCTGCAGATAGACAAAACTGATGTTACCTGTCATGTCCGACCGACTGTCGCAGGTCGTCCTATCATTAAGCAGAAGGGACTGTAGGCAGCTGGTTGGACTGATGACGGGCCACTTTTTATGGGCACATGCCAAATGTAGGCATCTCAGACAGTGCACTCTGCCCAGCATGTGGAGAGGTGCATGAGACGGCGGACCACTTTCTGTGCGTCTGCCCGGTCTTCGCTCGAATCAAGCTTGAGGTTTTTGGCACTTTGGCTCCTTGGCACCACATGATCTACTCAAATTTCTTCGGAGGTCGAGTAGATTTAAAGAAAATGTATAAGGGAGCCCTAGTGCAGTACAATGGACTGAATGTTATGTGAATGCTGTACTTGGTAGTTGTCCCGACAAAAAAAATGTTGAAGCTTACTTAAAATAGCACCGAAGCTTAGCATTTGGGCAAGCGTTCATTACCGAGTATATTCGAAAAGTCTGCGAGTAAAGTAATAAGCACAAAGAATAACTCACTTATACAGGCGTAATCATCTGGTACTCTTGTTGGATAAATAAAAGAACGGCCTGATCTGAGTTGATCAGAGATTGAGTTGACTCGTATTTACTTTCCGAATGAAGCCACTTTACTCAAAAGCGAAAAATAATTTGGCAAAAATCGCTGAGTTTTCTGAAATATTAGCACCAAACTCAGCTTAGAAGGAATTTAAGCTGTTATTATTTTAAATTTAACATCAAAGAAATTATCTAACAAACTTTCTTACATTTCCATTAAAATCATTCATTCGCATAAAACACAAAAAATTTTCATATTCGCCGTATCCAACTTTCTTACTCAAGGGATTACCGCCTCAAAGAGAGCAATGAAAGCAAGAAGTAAAAAATTGTGAATGAAATTGAAAAATTTATTACAAATTTAATTTACGCTCAAAAGTACTCGAAAACTGTTGCTGAACCTTTTTATCCAACATTTAACTGCTTTTCGGTAAAGTTTGTAATGGGAAAAAGTGAAAAAAAAAAAATAAATTAGTTACCCTTGAAGCAGGCACTCACTCATATGTACATATATTCGCGTATGTATGAATGTAGGTAAGTACGAACATGGAACAGGAGATTATCATGCACTCAAGTGCACATTCATTCAGTCATACACTCACTCACACACACACACGGCACTGCGCTAACTCATTTCATTTATTCATTCATTCATTCACTGCTTAACTTCATTTTCATGCTGTTATGAGTGCGTCGTGCGCAGCTCCTGAGTTTGTTGAGCAGAAAAATACGATTAGCAGCAGTAGAGCGCGGGGTAGGAAGAGAGGGAGGAGAGTCGGCAAAAAGCGGGTCATATGAAACGAAATCGAATTCAAATTCAATTTGAACTTTTCAATTTGTTGGTCCAACAAGCGAACAGCTAAGAGGCACGCAGTGAGGCGTAAACCGAAAAAAATACTCATTTCGCCAAAAGATCATGAGATTTATTTGAAATGCGTTTTTGAGTTAGAAAAAACAACTGAAATTAATATGAGAAAAAGCGAGAATGGGCTCCCATTTCTTGACTGGCTAAGCGCCAACACCGCTGACCATTTTACTAGCACATTTGTGTGACGCTCCCGGCAGCTTTTTTCAAGCACAAATAATTTTCTAGCAATTTTCTACTTTTTCAAAGTTAAGCGATATGCCGCTCAAAGAAATTAAAAATAAAGCAGAGTACTTGAAAACATAAATAAACGTAGTGGAAAATGAAATACAATAAAACTTAAATGCCATACGCCTAAAAGCGGACTAGCGTGACAACCTGCGTTTGTTTATGTGTGTGTGTGTGTGTATATGGGCAAACGAGTTCAAGTGCGCGTCGCAATAAACACTTGTTCAAATTGTATTTAGTGTGTCAAAAATATGAATATTGCTATGCTTGACGAGTTTCAGTGCCTCAGGGTAGGCAAAAGTGAAGTTTGCATGTTGATATAAGTTATTATTATTGTTGTTGTTGTTATATGTGTGCCACTTTTGCTTGTGTCTCTTGAATGACTATTGAAGTGCCAGTTTTGTCACATCACTTTCTCCGCTTCCCACCCTCGTAAAAATACCTACAATAGAGTTCACCGCTGCCAAGCGTCTCTTCGACAGACATTAAATGCTTTAGTGTGTGTTGTTGTTGGCGTTGTTGCCCAGTACATGTCAAATGATTTAGTTCTGTGCACTGCCGCCACCCTGCGCAATCAGATTAAAATTAGCCCAAAAGGCATATTTCCGGTACTCTGGTCGTTTGTTGTTTTGAAGTGTGAAATTGAATTGTTGCCAAATGTATTTAAAATTTGAATTTTAAGTGTTGAATTTTATTTTGAAAAAAAAAAAAAATATTGCATAATTGTATTATTTTGCTTATGATTTGCTTATGATTATGCATTTAGAGCTGTAATTATATATATGTATGTGTGTGGCCGCCGTAGCGGAATGGGTTAGTGCGTAACTGCCATTCGGAAGTGCGAAGGCTCAAATTTCCGTACATGAAACACCAGAATGATAGAACAAGTTTTTTCGTAGGAAACGTTTTTTCTAATAGTCTAAAGTCTTCTAGAGGCAAACTTCCGAGTGCATTTCTGTCTTCTAGAGGCAAACTTCCGGGTTATTAATTAACGAGACTCACGCTACTTAAGAAGAAGTAGGCCAAACTGAAGTGAATACCAGCTGCTTAGCGGGAGATCTTCTCTTTCGATTGCAGTGCCTCACGCTTCAGTAGAGCTGAAATCTTCGTTCGCATTAGAGCCAAAAAACTGCCAAGTAGAAGTACAACATAACGTCTGCGGTCAGTATATGGCTGCCATGAGGGTCGTAGACAGCCAATATGCCAATCCTGTCTTGAGAATGACGACACTGCAGAGCATTTTCTCTGTAGCTGTCCTGCATTTTCCAGAATCAGACTTAGGATATTGAATTGCGATACACTGAGTATGGGCAAAGTTCATACTCTTCCTCTTCCGTATCTCTTAAAATTCATCAATGAATCCAAGAGATTTGTGGAAGAGTGACCTCAAACTAATTTATCCGTTTTTATCAAGCACCTTTTATCTTTCCTATCCCTATTCTTTTTACTGATATCTATCCGGGTGTAGTACAATGGTCTACTGCCTGCAATGGTCTACACACAAATCTAATCTAACCTAATCTAGGGGTACAACAATCGAACAACGTTTTTGATTGGACCACATGGCTTCACGATAGACAAAAAGACGATCAAAAGTAGGTGCATCAATCTGAATATCGACTACATACGTGGGTTGGGATTTATATTTCTGGCCTTATGCGCTTCTCGTATTTTTAAGCGCCATCTGATGTTTTCTTGGGAAGTTCGAAATCTTCACTGTTGACCCTGGTCGAGTCTTCGCCTGCTGCATCAAATGCCTCCAATTGTCTCGGTTTCGTGCCTGCGTCCCCTATGCCCGAAATCCCAAAAGTCCTGCGTCTGCATCTATACCATCAATTCATCTGCGCGGCGGACGGTAACTCCTACTTCTCTGTATGTGGACCTTCTTCTCTGTCTGTGGAGAATATTTTTTGGGCTGGGTAATCGGTTTTAGCCCGTAATATGTTACCTGCCCATCTCTGTCTACCGATCATTATTGCTGGTTATTGCAGACGGGTGTAAGCACAGTTTTTCTAGGTTTATGTTCGTTGCACTTCAGCCATTCGCCTCTATCACAAATCACGCCAATGGTTTTTCGCAGAATTCTCCTTTCAAAGATCAGCAGTTTCTGTTTATCCGCGTTTTCGGGTCGCCAGGTTTCACTACTGCATATTAAAGTGGGAATAATAATTGAGCGGTACAGTGAAATCTTCGTTCTCCTATCTATCCTTAGATAATTGTACAAAGAGAGATAGCAGCGGTTCGCTATAAAGATTTTGCGTCCAATTTCTGCAGAAATTTTGTAGTTTGTGATGCTTAATGGTAACTCTGAAGTACTTAAACGCCTTCACTACTTGTAAACCGTAATCACCGGTTTTGAGTCTTTGACCCACATTGCGTCCGCGCTTTAGTGTTGGCTTCAGTTATCTAAGTCCATATTTTTTGCTATTCTTTCTACACTTTTACAGGCTTCTTTCAAAATAGGCACGGATGATGTCATAATGTCGCAGTTTAACACATTTTATCGTAAACGCAGTAGGATCATTTCGATGTGTGAGCCATATTAGTGTTGTTTACAGCAGCTTAAAAAATTCATCCGGCCAAAAAGTTCTAGTTAAGTCGCCAATATTTTCGTGCGTCAACTTTTCAAAATTTTCGACGAGAATTAATAAGACAAGAATGCATCGGTAAACTAAAATGATTATACGGCGAGTAAGCACCATCTTTTCCAAAAATTTGGTACAAAAGATTTCCTCTTGGTCGCTGTTCACTAACGGATGAATTTGGAAAAAGTCGCTCAAAATCAGTTCTTGTGACAAAATACTCGTACCTATATTGATGCTGCTCGTGAAATGATTGAGCAAGATCGTCATGTCCCATACCGTGGGACGGAGGAATTCTTGGGCATTGCTAGAATGGACGGAAATAAGATTTCGCATGATCTTCTTCTTTATTCCCGTCAATCTGCTGAACCAATTCTGGCCAACGTTAGTAAAGCACACCAGTCGGTTCTTTCACGTGCTAACCGGCGCCAGTTGTACGCACTAAATGAAGCCAAGCCTTTCTCCATCTGAGGAGGCCTTTCTCTTCCTCTGCTACCGCCAGCTCGTGCCTCTCGAATACTTTCATGATCGCCTTATGGCAAAAAGTGTGTTCGCGTTGACTTACACACAAATTAAAAAACGTGCTGGAAATGCGACTGAACAAAGTGCGTTGAAAATTGGGTCAACGGATGCAAAAATATATTGATGGTCATGGAAAATATTTGGAATGAAACGATTTTCAACCAACAACGTTCATTTTTGCATTATTAGGAGAGTAGCAACCCTCGTATTTGTTTCTGTAAGTCACACACTCTTGCTGTGCTTCGTGAAAGAATGCGGTGAAAATCCATTAAAGAGAGAAGAAATCATAGTTTCCCTACTAAGATGCATTTTGCATTGTCTATCAATAGACATGGTGTCTTCTACCCAGTGTTAGACCATACAACTTGTTCGCCAAGTCATGCATCGCTCGAATTGTGTAAGTTTCCTAAAGGGAAATCCATATTAAAATGAACGAGATGTGTGTCCATTGAAGTTGTGAAAGAAAAATTGGCACGAGTCCCAAGAAATGATTAGTGGCTGTGTGTGAGAGACCAATTTTGGCACCAAGAAATTATCAAGTGGGACCTACAGAAAGGAATTTTGCTTTATAAAATTTTTCACGTCAAAACATTAGTCCAATTTGAAAGCATTGTTCAAACCATTGTGTGTCATACGGAGGAAAACAGAGGAGAGGAATAGAACAGAGACGGGAAAAGAAAGATGAGCTTTTGGATTAGATCAAGAGGTAGACTAAACAGTGGCAGAATAAAATTGCGTTAGTCGCTTCAATTAAATTCACCAATTGTTTGATATCTAAACCTGCTATATCCGCAGGCGCAGCAAAAAAATCAAAGCCAAGATGTGTGAATCTTAGCCCGACGAGAGCAGGACAGCTGAGCCGAAGGTGCTGAGATGATTCCACCTCGTCCTCCAAACAGCTGCAGCAGAAAGGACTTGAAGCAATGCCAGGTTGCACCACATGGATACCTAACGGACAATGTCCGGTAAGGATACCTACTAAATTCGAGAGTTGCGTCTTTGTTAGCCTAAAACTTTCTCTCACGCGCATCCGATCTACCCGGCATGCCAGAGAGATCCCGCGACTTTTCACGTTTGCGCCTATCTTTCGAAGAGCAGGCCACAGGTTCTCAAGGAAACCCCGATCCTCTCATTTGGTTTGAGTGTCCCCTGTCTAACCCTGTATAGCTCATCAGCCAGCAGGCTCCCACTATGCCACTGTGACCTGAAGAACTAATGAGCGGCATGTAGAAAAATTTACTTATAACAAATGTTAAAAAGTAATCAAATGGCAAATGCCAAAAAAAAAAAGAAAATGTTGCAAACGAGAAGAACCCGCCAAATGCTCCTGAATAGAAGCCAGTAGAGAGATATTGGGCTATGTATTGTGAGACGAAATTTTAAGAAGAATGTGCTGGTAATCTTCAAAAGTTACAAAACAAACTGGCTCAAAGCAAGCGGTACGATTCCAAGTTGAGGGTTAAGCGAAAAATTCCGTATAAATAAAGAAATAACTTTTCTTACTTATTTACGAGTATATATATATTATTGGCGCGTACACCCTTTTTGGATGTTTGGCCGAGCTCCTCCTCCTATTTGTGGTGTGCGTCTTGATGTTGTTCCACAAATGGAGGGACCTACAGTTTCAAGCCGACTCCGAACGGCAGATATGTTTTTATGCGAAACTTTTTCATAGCAAAAATACACTCGGAGGCTTGCCAGTGCCTGCCGAGAGCCGACCGCTATTAGAAAAAACTACTTCTTAATTTTTGATCTTACACCGAGATTCGAAACGACGTTCTCTCTCTAAATTCCGAATGGTAGCCACGCACCAACCCATTCGGCCACGGGGGCCGACACTTTTTTTACTTAATTCATTAAAACATCATTTATTTAATTATTAACAGTATATTATTATCATTTTTAATTATTATTTTTTATTTTTATTTAATTATTATTATTATTCTGGTTTATTTATTATTATTATTTTTAATTATTATTCTTCGCCTTTATGAGCTATAACTGCTTACGTGATTTTAGTCGAGTTTAACAAAACGCGCCAATCGTTTCTTTCTCGCCTTACCGGCGCCAGTTGGAAACACCAAGTGAAGCCAAATCCTTCTCCCCTGATCTTTCAGCGCAGTGGAGGCCTTCCCTTTCCTCAGCTGTCACAAGCTGGTACCGCATCGAATACTTTCAGAGCCGGAGCGTTTGTATCCATTTGGAAGACATGACCCAGCCAACGTAGCCACTGGATCTTTATTCGCTGCGCTATGTCTATGTCGTCGTAAAGCTCATACAGCTCATTGCTCCATCGCCTATGACACTCGCCGTCAAGGACGTATAAAAGGGCAAATCCAAATCTTCCGCAGAATCTTTCTCTCAAACACTCCAAGGGAAACGTCATCGGATATTGTGACCATCCAAGCTCCAACTTCTTACTTTTAATTATTTATTATTAATTATTTTTTAGGAAAAAAAAATAGAATCAAAAATAAAAAAATTCATTCACTTTGCTAAGAAAGCAATAAGAGCAAGAAGGACAAAAAACGTGAATTTTGTCGTACTCGTACTTCTTTCAACTATTTTAGTTTCGTGATAAGCCACGCATATTGAAAATCTATTTACTCGTATCGATGAAGAACAATTTGACATCTTCACAACGAACAAAATTTAGATTGCAGCAGCCGTCTTCAACTATCGGATTTTCTTATTTCAGCACTGCATGCAATCATTTACCATCAGCAAATTAGTAAAATTCAACTTTGCTAGATTTCCAAACATTTTCCCACCATTCGCTCCACCTGAAGTACGAGGAAATTCTGATGTCACAAAATACTTGACAAAACACGCACGAAAATCAGAGTTATGAGGCGAACTCGAGCGAATATCAACGAACAATATTTCAGTGAATCAAGGCGGATGTTGTTGTGGCACGAACAAGCACACTCTCAATGGGCAGGAACGATGATTTTGACTATAGAATTTTTCATTGTTTATGACTGTCTTTTGTGTACCAAATACCGATGACAGCAATTTTCGCTGTTGGCTTAATTGTGGTCATCAAAAAAGGTGGCTGCAGGAGGGGGGAACGCAGGACGATGGCGCAATGTCGGTTGCAAGCAAACAATGCTGCATATAGGTACATGTATCTATGTATATATGTATGTGTGTGCGTGTTTGTTAGTGTGTGTTTAAATGTTTGCTGTGTTGGCCACATTACTCCGATGCTGATGACGTTTGCAATATTCGATGATGTGCAATGCGCGCCTCAGCCCTTTTGCACAATAAAAGCAACAACAATCAAAATACAATGCATTGCTGTTGCTGGCAAAAATAATAACGTTGCAACAAACGCCGCCGCATCAACATTAACAGCAGGTATTGTAAAACAAAAAGGGTGTATATACAGTTGCTGAGTGTCCTCCCACAACATAAAAGGCAACAGATTCTTAATGTTGCTGTTGAAGCGCTGCCATAATAACGAATACTGCTTAAGCAACAACAAGTGAAGTGGCGTGAAGTGCTGAACGTTTCGCGTTGTCAAGCGAATATAAAACAGAGCAAAACAAAAATTGCTGTCATCAAAAATGAAAATTACGAGAGTAGCGCTGCAAAGACGACGGCTACAATACAGCAAATGTGGACAGCAATGAATAGAACACGCACTCGCAAGCGTTGGCAAGCAAAATGTTCCTGAGAATGTATGCTTGTATGGGCCCTGTAGGGACATTATCAAGTTAACTAAAGACAACAAGAACACAATTTATACTTTCTTCGAGAGGAGCGTCAAGTAGGATCTTAAATATAGATAGAGAGGCCTTAAGAGCTCGCACTGGATACTATACGAAACATTATAGTCTTCGTTATCATTTTAGAAAAGTAGGATTAGTAAAATCAAACGTCTGTCGTTTAAAGATAAAGAAAAACCAGCGCACATCCTCGCCGAATATGCAGCTCTGGCAACGCAAAGCCTCACTCACCTAGGTGGTGTGGCTCTGAATCCATACAGGGTTTGATTGAAAGGTAATGAGCCCTCCCGCGCGGAGCGTCTGCCAAGCGATCAACCGAATCGGCTGAAAATGATCGTTGGGCCTTCCCCTTCCACTAGAAACCGATCCCAGTTCGCTGGCAACAGCGGTGCAGTCAACATCGCTCCGCGCGTGAAAGCTGTTTTAAAAGTGTGTTAGAATTTTGCAGTGGCGAAAATGCAGCGATCGTTGGAGCAACGTTACTTGGTCAAATTTTGCGTAAAGCTTAACAAAACGAGTACCGAAACCATTGGGCTGCTCAAGGAGGCTTACGGGGACCAAGCTCTGTCCAGTGCCCAGGTAAAACGGTGGCACAAGTCGTTCAACTTAGTCAGGGAGGACGTCGAAGACGAACAGCGATCTGGAAGGCCTTCAACGACGCAAACAGGCGAAGATGTGAACCGGGTTGGTGAATTTTTGAACATTGACCGTCGTGCTAGTCCACGTGAGATCAGTGAAAAGTTAAATTTAACTTATTACAATGTGCGGGAAATCGTGACCGGAAAACTTGAAATGCGCAAAGTGTGTGCCAATTTGGTTCCAAAGGTTTTGACTAATGAACAAAAGCAATTGCGTGGGAAAAGAGTCGTGAAGTATTGGAAAGTGACGAACAGGATAATACTTTAGACAATTGTATTTCAGGAGATGAAACCTGTTCCCGCGCCTGAAAAGAAAGCTGAAGGGGAGGCGTTTGTAGATGATATGAAAAAAAAGCTTGAAGGAATACTCAAATTCATTAGAAGATTTCAATTCCTTTCCTTGAGTTATGGAAATAGCAATTGTACCTATCCATCCAGTCCATCTAGGTTAAACTTTTTTTCCTCACTAAATATTCCTTTTTTCCATTCCCCGTGATCGTTTTTTGTAACACAACTCCAAGCCAAGTGGTCTCTTGTAAAATCGAGACGGCGTTCTTTGCGAAATTTATCCTTCTTCTACTTCTTAACATCACAGTCCTTGGAGAACCATTGCTTCATTCACAACCTGGCGTCATTTGTCCCTATCTAGGGCTATTTCCTTTTTCCACCGAACGTTAGCTTTTCAAGGTCAACTTCAATGTCTTTCACGGATCAAGGCTTTGTATATCCTAAACTTTTGGTTGCGCGATATTAATTTTGACTTAAGCAACTTCAAATTAGAAAAGTAAGACTTATTTCCTCCTAAAAATCTATCATTTATTGTCAATGATGTATCCTTATTGGCTGATATTTTGATACCCAGATAGGTAAATTCTTGCACACTCTCCGTTTTTATTTTTTTATATTTTTTTATGCTTCAGATGTGGCACTTTTAGAATAGCCCACAGTTCGAAGATTTGCTGGCTGCAACATTTGCCATTTCTTTATTTTTGCTACTGGAAGGGCGCAATTTGATGCAATCCTAAGAATTTTGCGGGTTCTTCTCAGTGTTAAAACCATCGCAGTTCTGCTTTTGTTGTTCTTACCATAGGAGGCGCCTTGTTTAACATAAAGATTCACAACATTTGGACTTCGACCAATCTTTTTAGCAATTTGCCGATTTGAAAGTCAGTCTGAGGTCAAGTTATCGATTTGTCCTTGTTAAAACTTTTAGCTTTCCCATTTCATTAGAAGTAAGAAGTTTTCGACCAAACACAATGAATGCTTAAAAAACGACACGAGGAAAAGCCCTATGGGGACTACTCCGACACATTTGGCTTAAGGATTCACTAAAGCCAGCAAGCTTATTAACTGACTATTAGCTTGCGCTGTTTAAGCAGCATTTGCAATGACAATGAAACCGAAGTCACAGCTGTAAATGGGAACACACCAGGATACGTGTTTTCCGGATTATCGTTTAAAACTATGCAGCTTTAATGTACGCTCTTTGAAAGAATATACCCTGAGTAAATGACCGATCTTCTCTTCCAACCTTCAAACAAAGGATGGTTTCTTATGAGAAGCCTTCCAAAAACAGGTGTTTCTATTCTGCTCAGTGATCGCTTCGTACAGCTGAAACTTTCTTTATTTGAAGGTGCTTAAGGACCTGTTAAAAGGCAGTCTATAGCATCGGGCATATTGGACTACTGGGCTTTGTTGTAAACGAATTGAAACAATAAAGCGTGCCTTACAAACTGAGCATGCTCAATTTAGCATAGTGCTGAGGGAGAGTCATGTGAGGGCATCCGATCAGGTATATCACATAATCTACAGACTTGCTACGAAATTAAGCTGATTAGAACCGGCCATACACGTATTCTGGCTGCTTTAGCCTGCTTTTAGTAGACTGCGATAAGACTCACAGAAACCTCTATATCAATGAGCTCAAACCGGGGAAAGATCTGCCACTTTCCTCTTACGCTTTTCCACGAAGTTTCTTAGGTTAGAGTAAATTCAAAGCTCGGCGCTGTTGTTGTTGTTGTAGCACCATAAATATTCCCCATACTTACATACGGGGAATGCTGCTGAAGTCACAGTTCTTGGCCGGGAATAAAATCTGTTCGCTCCGGTTACGTAGAACCGACTGTCGTGGGAACGTCACTTAAAGCACTTTTTGTTTGCTCTGCTGGCCAGCGATAACAATCGAAACGCACACAGAAGAATAGAATATCAAGATGCCATCGCCTGGGTGGCAGATTTCCTATTACCTGCATATGACCAAGAAAGAATGTGGTTTAAGAACAAAAAGCTTTTGTAGCTGATGGACACATCTATAAGAACTACAAATGCAGTGCATCTGAATGAAGCTGGTGTTTCTAATTCCAGGGAAGCTCCTGCAGCAACAAGCAAGAAAGGAAAATAACTTAAATTCACGCAATGTCAAAGCGTCGGTGACGGTCTTTCGTGGAACGAGAAAATGGTTTATGATCCTCGGTGGTCGCTGGTGTTATGCTGCCCGAACTGACAAAGAAATCTGAGTCCATAGTGTATATCTGTGTAGTCGTACACGAGTAGGTTCAAATCTCCGTGCATGAATATGGAATATTAGAAAAAGGTGTTCCTAATAGCAATCGCCTCTGGGCAGGCAATAGCAAACCTCCGAATGTATTTCTGCCATAAAGAAAGCTCCTCATAAAAACCGTTCGGAGTCAAAACTGTATGTCCCTCTATTTCTGGAAGAAGGAGGAGCGCGGCCAATCAATTATTTATTTATTTTTAGAGTGATGATTAGGGAGTAGAAAACGTCATGCATTATTTTTGCGCTTTGAGCTATTCCAGCTTCACAGATCCGGCTGTCGTGGGTGCTTGTATAAGACAAGCTCTTTAGAGCTGTTGGTTGAGCTATTGAATTAGAATAGTAAAATTCAAGCTTTGTCCTATTCCGATTCTACAGGGTGTGCTTCCCAATGTTTTGGCCTAATAAAAGAAAAAGCGGGCGACTGGCCTGCATTGACTGGCCAACAAATGGCGCTGATTGAAAACTACAAAATACGCAAGTGAACAACTTGCAACAGCTTCACACACTAAATTCGCACATGTACATAATTACATACATACATATGTATGTATATAAGTGCCTGCATGCTTGGCTGCTCAAACACTTATAAAATCCCCGGCAAGCCAATGACGCCAGTGAAATGCCACGAAAATTACAGAAAATAAAATCGTACACCTTCCCGCACCCACTCTCGGCTCTCGCATAGCTACCCAAACTAAACATTTACTTGTATGCACTCAGCAATAAAAAAGCAATGAGGAAATCTACTGCACCAGTGTGCCATACCCGGCCCATCTCTGTGCCTCCCTCCTGGTGTTGTTCTTCGGACAGGCTGGCTTTGCTTGGCTTCCCGCACAACATAACTCGTAAATGTTTTTCAATCATCATGAAAATGTCGCAATGAGTTGTTTGACAATGTAGTTCTGTATTGTAGTTGTGATGATGATGATGTTGGCGCAACATTACATAAAACAATGTTATTGGTGTGCGGGAAAATTTGCTATTGTAAGGTCGGAGTGCTTGAGAGACGAATTCTGCGGAAGATTTTTGGACCTTTACACGTTAGCAACGGCAAGTATCGCAGGCGATGAAAAAATGAGCTGTATGAGCTTTACAACACATAGACAAAGCGCAACGAATAAAGATCCAGTGACTACTTTGGATAGGTCATGTCGTCCGAATGGATAAAACACACTCCAGCTTTGAAAGTATTTGATGCAGTTCACCTGGCTCTTCGTTCGACTTTGCAAATTTCTTTATGGTTGCCGTAACTGAATCAATATTGAGGTCCCATTCTAGATCTTGCGTCCTAATATACCATGGAGCACAAACTGCATGCTTGAGTGCCTTAGTCTGAAATCTTTGTATTTGCAATGTGTTACTATAGCTGGTGCATCCCCATAGCTGAATCCCAGATAGGTTTGAGAACTTGTTTGTAAAGCATTGTCTTATTGTGTGCGAATAAAGCTGATTGTTTACTCATTAGCCAACGCATATTTTGGAATTTTCGATACAGTTCTTCTATTTTCTTTGTCACGTGCGCACTCCACCTAAGTTTCATGTCGAGCGTCATACCTACATTCTTTGCTGTATTAGAGTATGATACCCTAATGCTGTTTATGTATTTTGGTAGGTAGTTGGTATTTTTGTTTGTAAAGTTGATCTGTACAGACTTTGTTTCATTCAGTTCAATGTGCCATTTATCTGTCCAATTGTATATTTTATTAATATAACAATCTGCAGTTGTGTGGTCGACTCTATTTCTGCCTTTCCCACAGTTAGTATTGCAGTGTTATCAGCAAATGTTGCTATAAAGTAATTATTGCTGTTCGGCAGGGCGTAAGTAAAAAAGTAAATGGAGAAGAGGGTCAAGCACACTTCCTTGCGGTACACCAGCTTTTATCTCTTTCAGTGCAGAGTACTCTTCTTCATATCTGACGCGAAAATAGCGAGGTAGGTTTTTAAGATATCAAAACTTTTATTGGCAGTCCATATTTGAAGTGAAACTTCTAAGGCGTCTAGGAACGAGCGAGAATGGAGAGTAAAATTTCAAGGCCATGCAACGTTTTGGGCATTTTCGTTCCGCGAGAGAGAAAAAAGATATGACGTAGAGGAGAATGAGAGAGAGAGAGCTATACCTTATATATATCTAGATACACTTTAGGCTATTTTTCCTGAGTTTTTCCTTGTAGCTGCTCATTTCTAGTGAGAAATAACACTGCCAATTTTTCGACGCTTGTTTGTTGGTGCAAACTTGTAAGAAATATATTTTTGGTGCCTACTTTTTGGCGTTATATTCCCTTGGTACCTACTGTTTGGGGCGTTTTTTGGTCCCAATGTTTTTGGCGTTTTTTTTTAGTGCCTACTTTTTGACGCATATTTACGTTTCCTGGGTAATGCTTTGGTGTACTATAAAGTGATATCCATTCCGACGTCGGATTTATTGGTACTGCCTTGTGATAATTTCTGCCGTTGCCGCGGTCCTGGAATCGCTGCGTTTGTGCGGGTGATAAACGCTCGGAGTAGTGCGCGTTGTTGCCAGGTTTTGTGTCCGGCGTTTACCTACACCGGTCGACCCTTCTCCGTTTTTTGTAAATTTTGTCTATTTGCATTCTCTGCAAATGTTGTGAGTTTATTTAGACATATATTCTTTCTCTCTCTCTCTCTCTCTCATTCTCTCTCGGGTCTCTCCCTCTTTCTTTGTCTGCCTTGGCTGTTTAAGTTTCACTTGTGTGTTATGTGTACTACGTTACACGCACTTTTTTTTATTTTCCACAGCAGTCCAGCATGACCGAGAGCTTTAAAGACATCAAGAAATACAGCAGAACAGACTTTTTTCTTCAAAAGTATTCTCAATGATACGAGTAATTCGGCGTGGTGTGCGCGGAATTCAAATTGCTCTGTTGGTATTATTTGTTTATGTTCTATAATATTGTTCAGGCGCTTTACCAAAAATTTTCCCAACAGCTTTCATAAAATGGGCAACAGTGATATCGGTCGATATGATGCTACATCGTTTGGAGGCTTTCCTAGTTGTAGAATCATGATAACATCAGCTATTTTCCAATAAATTGGAAAGTGTTGCAGCTTAAAGCAAGCATTCATTATGTTTGTTAATTTTGTAATGATGTTTTGTGGAACATGTTTCAGTACTTCGGCAGTTATTAAATCAAACACTGGAGATGTCTTCGACTTTAACTTTTGTATCTCATCGCACATCTCATCTTCAGTTATGGGTACTTATCGCCATTATTATCGCTGGATATGCCATCATTATTAGGTGTTGGTGATGTGTCGCTATTGGGTGTAAAGATTTTTGCTAGATAGTCTGAAAATATGTTTGCTTTTTCTGTGTTTGTTTTCGCCATCCATTATTGTCTAGTTTGATTGGTGGGTTATGGTTAGCTGGCCTAGACCCAATTTTTTCTTCTTAAGCACCATGTCTTCTATATCTTTTGTGTATTTGGTACTAGCGAAAAATTTTCATTAAAGAAGGGTGCCCGAGCAGGGTGTTGTATTTCTCTTACCAGTTTTAAAACTTCGTCATTTATCTTTGCTGTTGGGTCCATAGGAAACGTATTGTCTTCAGATTCTTCTAACAGTTTGCGGAAATAGTCCCAGTCGGTGAATTTTGTGAACTTTAAGTGTCAAATCAAAAATGATCCTTAAACATTTTTCTAGAAACTAAGTGATTTTATAGTTGAATTATTACTCCACAACCATTATTTTCTCAAATATTCCTCATGGCTTAAGGGGGAACACCACCGTGAACGCGTGACAGTTAAGTGATTTTCATGAATTTTTTTTTACAAGTAGAGATGATTATTTGAGGATCGGACAAACTATAATTTATTTAACATATATTCAACTATACTTACACAAATTTTTATTAAAAATTACAATTGTTATTAATATTAATGCAATGACGTCATAAAAAACTGACGCACCCTGGTGGCCACGATACAGCGGTGAAAAAACATCTGAAAGCAAAAAACCAAAAACATGCTTAATCTATGCATCAATGGCTATCGTCGTACTTGGCGGTTTTTTTAATTTTATTTTTTTGCGAAAATGGTGAAGGTTTGAAAAATGAGTTTGTGTTTTTACCCCTTTTTTTGTTTTCGATAGGCTTGAGCTTCTAAAAACGGCTATGTACGACTGTAGCCAATGCATGCACAAAAATTAAAAAAAAAAAAATAAAATCGGTTCATAAGTCTTTGAGAAATCGAGGTCACCGTGTTCAGAAAAGTCGTTTTAAGAAAAACGCGTTTAAAGTTTTCACCTGCACTTATTGTATTGGGTATAACATCGTCAACTTTCAAAATTTTAAGTTAAAATTTTTTTTACATATTTTTGAATACATCTACTTTAAGCAAATGCAAAAAACAAAAACAAAATTTTTGAAAAATCACAGTGGTGATTTAAAGTTCAAAGTTTACGAATTTACGAAAGCCACCAATACCAAGTCGTCAAAAAGTGGCAACTTCAGCGGTTCGAAGCGACCATTTAGTTGTCTGCTACAGCCTAGTCTACCCATTCAATAACAGTGGGCAGCCAAATTGCCGCCAACAAGTTTCAAAACAACTGTGAATTTGTATTACAGCCTTGGCAATTTCTAACTGCTTTGCACAAAAACAAAAAATGTTGCTTGTATAACAATAAAAAATAATGTCAACTTTATGTAGGTTAAAAAAATCGAAAATGAATAAGCGCCAAACAACAATACCATTAAGCAAATACAGAGTGAAAGAAGAAGAAAGATGTACCAAGTAAAGCGCCACTCGCCTTGCTGTTCACCAAGAAACTATGAGCGCCACAAGCAGCAGCGAAAGGAAGAAAGAATTAGCCGCTAAAAACAATTTTTGAAAAAAAAAAATGATGTCGCAGCGACATTTCCGCGACATTGTTCTCACCATCAACTTTACTAAGCTGGCGCACTCACTCCGAAATGAGCGGGCGGGAGTCGGCAAAAGAAATCTAACGCCAAACATGCCATCCAATCAGCCGCACAATCACTGAGCGGCGCACCCGCTGCCGGCGGTTCTGTTGCTCCAAGGGGTGACATTATTTTTCATGTCAACTCGTCGGCGGCAGTTAAGAACGTGGCAGCCGTGGTAGTGGTGATGAAGGCAATTGCGGTGGAACGGGATGGGGCTGAGGATGTATGTGGCTGTGTGGCGTACGCAGATATCTCGCACACAATCGTTTGCTCTGCTGATTGTATTCGGTTTGTCGCGTGTATTTCGTATCTCCCTCAATGGCCTACACAATTGCACGGCTTTTGGCTTTTCAATTGTGCGCTTGTATCCTACCTCCAGGGTAGGCAGGTAGCTTTCTGAAGGTGTTTCCAGGTGAGTGCCATCTTTTGGGGATTTTTGCGTGGAGCCAATGCTGCTCACACGCACACCTTTCCATTGTTTTGTTCACTTACACAATGCTCTCATTCTTCGTCCTCTTTTCCGAAAGTTCACCCACTACCGACGCGCTTTTATCTTTTCCTCCACTTCATTCTTTTGTCATCAGCTGGAATTGGTTTTTAATGTTTCCGCTGAGATACGTTAAGAATAATTGTTTTGCCTGTGTTGTTTTTGCGTTTTGCATTTCTTTTTTCTTTCCTTTTTTTAACATAACTTCTAAGGCAGAAACTTTTGCGCTAAGTGTCCTTGTTTAGCTTTGGTATTGCCCACAGGTGTTGTTGGCCCTGTTATTTTATTCGATTGCCGCGCGTTATTTTAATTTCTCTTTGTTGCTCTTTTAAATACCTTAAGTGCCGTTATAGTGCTATTTTTTCTAAGCAGTTGACAAAAAGCTTGAAGTTTTTTCCTTGTGTTTTGAATAATTCATTTGGCGTTGGGTTAAGTGTTGACAAAATGTTTTCTTGAAATTCTTGTTTGCAGAAGTGATTGGGCGGTACTTCCATGTGAGTTTTTGTGGTTTGAAATTTCGTAGCCACATAAAAAATCAGGTTAGCAACAAGCTCTAAGTTCTGCCTCTTGATTGGTGCGATCATGGTTTAAGCTAGTTTGGCCAAGTTGAACAAAGCGCGCCAGTCGCCAGCTGGACACACCAAATGAAGCCAAGTTCTTCTCCAAGTTACTGTGGGCATTTTGTCATATTCCCAAAGGCGTAAGATTTTTAGTTCATTGATGATTCACAATACAGACAAATATGCAGAAAACGATTGCATTACACCTTTGATACTTCGTCCCTTACTTAGTCATCAGAGAAATGAAATTTTAAGCCAAAAGAGCCTGGGCTCAGGAATCAAATTCTACTTCTTGACTCACCTCGCTTCAGTTTATGAGTATTTATAGGGTGGCCTTGATAAGTTTATTTTAATAATTTTTCTGCTTCACGGTTTTTTCCGTAAACATTATTTTTTAATTTTTAAGATTTATGACGAAATTTTGATACAAAGCTTTTTTTACTAATTTAAAGCCCTCACCCATCTGTTTAAGTGTAATTTTTATTTTTCCTACAAGGCACAAAAACGTCCCATAGGCGAAAGAGAAAGGCTAATTTTTTCTAACTAAATTATTTTTGCATTATTCCTCATAAAACTGCTAAACATATTTAATGCCTCAGTTGTAAGGATGTTACGATTTACATATGCTATTTCATCCTAAGAAGAAATAAAATATTAATCTCTCTAAAAACATCAGATCTAATCTTAAAAGAGAGTATTTCAGATATTATAAAGGGGGCTACCCTTTGCCATAAGCCATTATGAGAGGGTTCCTATTATTATTATATTTTTTTTTTTTATTATTTGTCAGAAAAAGGGATTTTTACAAAGAAATTACCTGTTAATAACGCTGACTTAACCCTTTCGATCCGAAAAGCCGCTGAAGTAAAGGGAACTTGTTTTACGTATTCAGTCGCTACAATAGGGAAAATAAAAGCATTCCATCACTTCAGGATTTGAATAGGGTAAAAAGGGGTGGTGGGAGGGGCTGGGACATATATATTCCGTCAGTGTTTTTGAATGGGACAGTATTTTCCGGTACCTCATATATATATGCACTTTGGTTTTATATGAAACTAATTTTATTTGACGGCCGCCGTCGCCGAATGGGTTGGTGCGTGATTACCATTCGGAATACACAGAGAGAACGTTGGTTCGAATCTCGGTGAAAGCATTTTTCTAATAGCGGTCACCCCTCGGCAGGCAATGGCAAACCTCCGAGTGTATTTCTGTCATGAAAAAGCTCCTCATAAAAATATCTGCCGTTCGGAGTCGGCTTGAAACTGTAGGTCCCTCCATTTGTGGAACAACATCAAGACGCACACCACAAAGAGGAGGAGGAGCTCGGCCAAACACCCAAAAAGGGTGTGCGCGCCAATTATATATATATATAATTTTATTTGGAGTTCAATTAATTGTTTCGGTAAAAAATATAATAGAAAATAAAACAAAAGCAATATATTTAACATAAAAAAGTTTGGTCTTTATTTATGGTACGGAGCGAAGCAATCTTTGCAGAGAGGAATCTGACAATCTTCGCAAATCGCATTATCTCAATACGTTCGTTCGTATTTTTACGCACAAGGTAATACGCATAAAAAGGCTTTCAGGGAAAACTTTCATAAATATATTGTAAGGATTGTCAGTCCTCTCAAAGATATGAGCAATATCGGGAAGTCGATAGCTAGTTATTGTTTTTATTGGCAATAACTCCGCACGGGAAGAAGACCATATAGTGGCAATATTTGCAGAATCAGCTGTAGAACGTGTTACTGCCAAAATATTTTCTGCATCCCCCTCATTACTATCATCCATATCTCTTTCATCAGCAGATGAAACCTCACTACAGGAAGGCTCATAATTATCACTGCTACCGTTCATTTGAAAAGTCGTCATCCTCATTAGATGATTCCAAAATATTAGCAATGGCATCTTTATCAAGCTTTTTGGGCATTATGAGTCTGTACAAACAATGTGAGCATATAAATGAAAAATAATATCAGTACCTACATTTTAATAAATTTCCAAGAATGTTCAATACTGACTGGGACACCATGAATACTGGTGGGACACATACGTCCCAGTAAAATGAAAATGCTAATGATTTTTAAAGTAAACAAAAGAACGAATACTTACTTGCCTCAGTATATAACGAAACCACTAACACAATAAATTACAATACTTTTGGTTGGTTTTAAAACTTAAAAAACCAAGAATAATTGCAAAGAACAGTGTCACTTGCGGAATTCGCGTCCAAACTTGCAATCTTTTTTCAACTTATGAGCACGTGTTTACCATTAAATATCAAATAACGGAAGGAAATACCGCTAAGAATACCATAAACTACGAAATGGGTTAAGCTAAACCCATTTTAGTCTCTTAATCTCCAGGCTAGGCATCCTCGAACATATACCGGGACACATAGGTCCCGTTCGGATCGAAAGGGTTAAATCTTCTAGTGAACTTCGTTTCTCTAATTCTTTGACAACTCCCCACCTGAACAGCACGAAATTCTCTCTCTTGCTCTCGATGATATCGACAAAGTTACTACCAAAATAAAGCGACTCAAAAGGAGACTGAATTTGTTCATCTGCTGCTTTTCCAAAAAATAAAAACTGGAATGAAAGCGTCAAAGGAAGTATGTGGCAAGAGTATAAGCGGCGGCCCCCGCAGCCGACTGTGTGACTACCATTCGCTAATGCTCGGATTCGTAACCCTGGGAATGAAGTACTAAAGTTTTTTTCTAATAGCGGTCGCCCCTCGGCAGACAATGACAAACCTTCAAGTGTATTTGTGAAGTGATATGAAAAAGCGCTTCATAAAAAACCGTCCGCCGTTCGGAGACAGCATAAAACAGGGCCTACAACAAGACAGACACGACGCAAGCAATAGCAGGAGGAGCTCGTCCAAATACCCAACAAATGATGTAGACGCCAATTATTTTTATTATTATTATTACAAACCTTATTAATGATATACATACATATGTATATGTCGGTATCTGGCCCAAACAAGCAAAATGCTAGCAGTCACATTAAGAGTGTTCTGCGCCTTTCATTCACTAGTTCACGAAATCTACAAACTGTTGCATAAAAACGTATACAACTTTTGCCACGATCGGGTAAGGAAAGCAGAAATTGCTCTGCATGCTTGAAAGAAGATGGGGTCTTTAACCTGAGTATACTTTATGGTTGAATAAGGCAGGCATGACCTATTTTAAAATACGGATCGGTAGTTTGGTGGAGAGATCTTCGAAGAGATTAGAACATCAAATTACTGGGCAGAATACAAATATCAACCTGTGCAATAACGGTCGGTACAATTAGATCATGTGCTAGGGAGGCTCTTAATGCACTGGAAGGTACTTAAATCAATTGCTTTGAGGAGCTGTGCCCACTCAGGCAAAGTAGACAAGGGAAAGTGGTTCCTTGGTGGAACCCTGAACTGTCGAAGTTTCGTGTAGGGTCCAGAAAACTTCTTAATAAGGCCTTAATATCAAGAAGATGGCTACCATGAATGCATTTAGGTAAAATGAAACGGGTCGCTGGAAAGAAAAAACGTATGGTCATGCCAGTCTATTATTGCGCCAAACTTAGTTCACCTCGGGGAGCACTGTTTACATCAGCCCAATCGGTGACATTCAATAGGAATTTTGACACTCTCTTCCCATCTCTGAAGAATGGAGTAGGGTACTTTTACTAAACAACTTCGACACTATTTTCTACACAGATGGCGCAAAAATGGTTTATGATTATAGAGCAGGTATATGTACATATATACATACATACTTAGAATTGAAAAATCTATGCGTCTTCTTAATACTAGCAGTGTCTTCCAGGATATTTTATGCTCTTACGTTAAAGAAATTATCATAATTTTATTTTTATTCTTCTTCTTCTACTTCTTAATCCTACCAACCAATTATGGCAGTCGTTTTTTCTCATTCCAGCTTAAACCAGTTAAAAGCACCAAGTGAAGTAAAATGCTTTTTTTCACGAACTCTCCAATACAACAAAGGTTTTTTTTTTTTGTTGCTCTGATACCACCAAAAAAGGCCGTATTAGTACTTTAATAGCTGAAGCATTCGTATCGCACCTCACAACTTCGCTGTACCAATTAAATTGCATAAATGTATCAATAAAACACAAGCAAATCAAGTGGCAAGCAAATTTTTATTAAGGAACCTGCTATTTTTTTTTGTTTTTGGCGGTGAGGTTGGGTTAAAAATGCCTTCGCCAAAGTAAACGTCGCTACTACGTGTGTGGTGATTCCAATAAAAAATATGCCTCATCTTCTCTTGGATTTTTCCATCCACCCCGGGACTGCTTCCGGATTGCTTCGAGGTAGAGGGCCAAGACGGAGTCCTAAGAAGGGCTTTTACTTCCTCACCCTGCGTTCAGGGTCGCTTGAAAAACCTATGCTCAATGCTCTTCAGCGTAACTTTCCATTTCACGCTTTCTTTTTTCACGCATTTTTCTTCATCTATCATCATTTTTTCGATTATTTCTTCAGGTGCAAATACACCAATAGCTCGTTCTAGACCTGTTTTCTCTATGTTCCACCTCTCGCATTTAAAGAAGGTGTGCTCTGCATCATCATACTCAGTATTTCCATATATACAGTTTGGTAGGCTCACTTTCCCATTCGCCACAAATACTTGCGAAAGAACCCATGTCCGGACAAAAACTGTGTGAGGTAATAGTTAACCTCATCGTTTTTTCGTTCTAACCACTTTCTTAGATCGGGTATTACTCTAACTGTCCATCTAGCATCAGAGTTCCATCTTGCCAGTCAAAGTGTGAGCGTGTGAACCCTAATATCGGAGAAACCTGGTACTGGGATTACTGTGATTTTTGCCTCCCATCTCCTTGACCACTCTTTGTGTCGATAAAGTGGCTCCGAGTACTTGTATATCTACTTCTAATGGGGTACGTCTGTTGGTTAGAAGGATTAGCTCTGTATTCTTTGTTGCCAATTTTACTACGTGGTCCTCTAGCCATGTCTGAACTCGGATCATCACCTAATTTAACTTCCTTTTTGCTTCGTCAGTGTTTGGTGCGATTATTACAGCTGCAATGAAATCTGCGTATCCCACTAAATGCACATCCTCAGGCATCTCTATTCGAGGGATTTCATCGCTTTCAGCTTATATTCCAAAGTTCAGGTTCGTGTATTGATCCGTGGGCCGCACCTGCTGTTATTTATTTAGTCATACATTCTTCTCGCGTTTCGTATAAGAGCACACGATTGCTTAGATAGCGAATGTGCTATCAACTTCTTCGCATAGGTCTATAAATCTTGAATAGAATATTTGTATAATTCGAGTAAGGCTCATGTTGGCCGTTCTTCTTAAAAATTTAATAGAGAAATTTATATTTAAAGGCGGTTTTTGTTCATCGATAGACGAATTTACTACTCAGTTGCCTATTTAGTGCGACTTGCTAAGCGCTTGTTGATAAAAAAAATCTCCATTGAATGGATATCGTGACTGATGTTAGTACCGAGTACCTGCTTTGAACAGGCCATATAAAAGTTATACAAGGACTTGACTATAGTTAGTTTCTGTTTGCTGCCCTAAAGTAGCTGCAAAAGTACTGACGTGCATTTCCTACGTTAAAACCCCACGCTGGAGTTCCTAGAAGAAGAAGAGGAATTTTTTTACAAAAAGATATTCCTAATATACTTTGCCTCTTTCTAAGGAATACAAAATTTTCCTTGCACTTAATTTATTTGCTCGCTTTGATCAAACAAATCCCAGAGGAAAGTAAGCAAACCAAGTAAAATTAATTTGACAGCAGGGCGGAGTATGTGGGCCGTACTTCACCGCGCCATTATTAACAATAACTGGGTCATTTCACGGTATATTTCTGTTATTTCTACAACACGTTCAAGGCGTCCATTCAACAAGCAAGAGTCGTTATGGAAAGGACTACAAAGCCACACTAAAGCACGACTGGACGTAAGAAGATTTTCAACATTTAATTGCAGGAAGATATTAAGTGAAAGAAAAGGCAAAATTAAACAAACAAACGTGAAAAGCACACACAACCAAGCGACGGCCTACTTTGGTCCATTTCATGTACCCTTTCAACTGACAATGAGCGGATAAATTGTGAAATGTATGCATGGAAAAAAAGTTGATTCCCTTTGTTGGGGTTGTGGATTCCGAAATGGGTTAAGCCACAAATATGAGCCGCATAACCGATACACTTCCGCAGACATATTTGCACGTGTGTAAGATACTATATATGTGTGTGTGTGAGTGTGTGTATGGTGTTCACCTTTGGGTAGGCTTATGCGATTTGGGTGTAAAAAACCGGTTTTTAATTAAGATTAAATGAGTAGAAATGACATACACATACATATGTACTGCGTGAAATGTTATTTATGCGCGTGCGAATGTATGTGAGCCGTACTTAACATGTGTAGGATTGTTGTAATGCCTATTTGTGCAGTTAACTGTAAAAGGATATGAATATGAATTTAAATTTATAAATCTAAGCAAGCGGCGGGATGCCACATTTTCGACTGGCAACACAAGACATGGAACGGCAGCTCATTAAAATTTCAAAGGTGTTGAAATATTAATTTGTATTTAAAATGAAAATGAAACGAAAAGTTGTAAATTCGACTGAAATTGGGATTTCCAAGAAGAGAAATGTGGGTTAGAAGGGTTCCCAAAATACAGTAACACATACACGGATTGAAATGCTATATATGTGTGTGTGCACGTACAAATACGCTATATGGCGAACCACAGAAGCATGGAGTTTGAAAACACCAGAGTTTATCTGCTTTGTGGCGAATATATAATTTGAATTTAAATTTAAATTCGAATTTTCGTATGACAGCAGAGTTTGTGGATATTTTTAACCCTTCACCACAACTCGCCACTCCACATCGCTTTCTTTCCATTATCATCTATTTCTTCAAAGTTTTCTGGTCCGTCACTCAAAGCGAAAAATTAACACTTTGATATTCAAATTACAGTTGTGGACATAAAAACAAGTGCACCTCGTAAACTGCACTTTTTCCCACCTTACTTTGTATTATTTATGGTTGAAAGCCATGTGAAATATTCCTTTTGATTGACACCATAACCGCTTAACGCGATTTTAGCCCAGTTTAACAAAGCGCGCCAGTAATTTTTTTCTCGTGCTAATCGGCACCAGTTGGACACACCAAGTGAAGCCAAGTCCTTCTCGAGCTGATCTTTCCAATGCAAAGGAGGTCTTCCTCTTCCCCTACTACCACCAGCTGGTACCACATCGAATACTTTCAGAGCCGGAGCGTTTGTATCCATTCGGACGACATGGCCCAGCCAAAGTAGCGGCTGGATCTTTATTAGCTGCGCTATGTCTATGTCGCTATCGGCTGCGATATTCGCCGTGGCCAACATGCAAAGGTCTAAAAATCTTTGGCAGAATCTCTCTCTCAAATGCTCCACGGGGCGCCTCATCGTATATTGACTTCGTCCCAGCTGCTGCGAGATACGTTGGGACGGGCATGATGGGAGTCTTTGAAGTGTTAGTTTTGTTCATCGAAAGAGGAACTCAATTGCCTATTTAGCGCTTTTTGACAAGAGAAATGTGAAATATTACCATCTTAATTAATGTTTTTTTTGTAGTTTGGGTTTGTGATAGAAATTTAGCGTGGGTGACGCAACTTACTATAAAAAGTTCCAAGTTTTCAAATATGTAAATTAGTGTAATCCGGACGGATTGCATATGTTCCATCGCATTCATGGAAAAATGTTCTTATTAAACGTCGCTTTATCCTAAAGTAAAGTTAGGCTAGGACTTGGTTGATCCTGTACATCACACATGCCCATAGACCAAACATTGGCCCATAGTGATACTAAGTGTTTTTATGGAGAGTTTGAAAACTTTATGTTTTGTCTTTAATACACAATTTAGATAATTTAAGTAGGCTGATTTTTGCGATCCTGTATGAGCTGGTTGTTTCCCATCTCGAGTTCGCTTCTTGAATCATTGCTGCATCTATATCCGGTCGTTGTTTGCAGAGAGGTGGTTGTATACCGACCGCGCCAGCTACAAGAAGATTTGCGCCTGCTTTGGCTAGTATATCCAATTTTTCGTTTCCTTCAAATCCCTTGTGTCCTGGAACCCAGTAGATGGTGGCTTGTTTCTCAATTCTTGGCTCATCCATCCTACTCCGACATTCTCGTACGCAGAGTGAATTTGTCATTATAGCTGCTATTGATTTGATGGCTGATTGGTTGTCAATGCAGAAGTTTATTTCAGAGCTCGGAGAAGTCTTCTCTATGGCTAAGTCTACTGCTTTCGTTGCTGCGTAGATCTCAGCTTGGGACACTCTGGAGTAGTCCGGTAATTTCTATGACGGTTCATAGCCTAATTCCAAACAGAGTACTGTGGCTCCAACACACGCTCTCATTTTGGAACCTTCTGTGTATAGGTTAAAGGTGTGGCGCGTTAAAAGTTGTTCCTTCCGCCTTCCTTCCTTTTGTAATACTACCTCTGTTGAAAATAGCTTGAGGAATAACATAGTCTGATTTAACCTTTAAACCTCTGCATATCCAGCTATGGCCATATAGCCCTTGAAATAGTTGTTCTGTAATGCCTGTTAGCCTAAGTGCAGACTTCTTTGTATAATTTGTTGCTACTAAGACTATTGGACTTAGTAAGCTCTGCCGGTCTAAATCGCAGGAGCCAACAGTAAATGGACCACGCAGCCCTCTTGTGATATTACTATACAGGATGACACAGATAAGAGAGAATGAGCACACAACTAGACCTCTCATCAATCTAGTCCAGCCTTCCATATGCGCAATGATTGGTGTCATCAGCGGACCCTGCCTTATAATAACTCATGGAAAACGTTTGGGGTTTCCCTTTATAGACTTCTGTCACAGCAGCAGGGGTGAGTATAAGATGGAGAATATTGAAAACTTTCTCTTCCACTGCCCGAACTTGCCAAAACGCGATATCGCTGGCTAGCTTACTTCTTTGGATGTCTGGTAGACTTGGAATCGGCATTCATCCACAGTATTTATCGTTCATCCGAGACACGAAGATGCTGTTTTGCCATATTGTGAATTAGAGGGCTAACTTATCACAATGGGCCTCCAGTAGGCCCCCTCTGAGTTCATATGCAGATTGGCAACCTCTGTATCCTAACCTAACCTAAATAACATCCGCCGCATGACTGTTACACAGCAAGCCATTGCGAGTTTGAATGAATATTGAAATGGGTCAAAACACAAAAGTGATGTAAAACCAAGAATACCAGGTTTAGAAGTTTTGAATATCTTTTTTGCTTGTACGCTAAGACAAGGCAGGAGTTTTTTACCGCATTGTGACAGCTGATGTTCAGCGGATCCTGGTCAACCGACGTCGTCGATCTCTAAATCAAAGTCAAAGCCAAACGACCATTGGTGGAAGTAGCAGAGATAGATGGAATGGGTATTAGGGGCTTCTGCGCAGACACAGGATATGAAAATCACCCCAAGACCAGTCCTACTACTTGCAGCTACCAATTTCTCCAACAAATACTATTCTCTCAGCAACACTTTTCAAAAATGTACGAGCAAGGCTTTAACCGTTTTCTCAGTAGAAATATATAAAAAAAATTGAAAAAAAATATTTAGCGCGTACCTCCATTTGGGGTGTTTAGGCGCGCTCGTCCTCCTATTTGTGGCATGCGTCTTAATATTCTCTATAGTGATCTACATTTTTTAACGGCTCGGGACGGCAAATGGGTATTTATTATAAAAATTATGAAACGTTGCGAACCTGTGCACTTCCGATTGGTAGCCACGCAGCAACCCATTCGGCATTGGCGGACGTCTAGTAATCTAATTTCTGTGTTGCGGCAATGGGAATGAAGTTTCTGGTACATTTTCGCTGTCCAAAGTTGCTTGCGGAGCTATTAAACATCTCGCAGTCTTCAACGAACTTCTTCTTTTTCCTCAGAATGATCTCTTAATTAAGGTCAGGCCCTCGTCGTACGCAATATCCGGATTGAACGGTGCTGGATTGTCTCTTCATCGACTTCATTCCGCTGCATATCATTGCAATGGTGCATAGCCAGGATTTAAAGTGTATGCCAAGTCCCATTTATGGATGCGACTGAGCTACCAGTTTCTCTGTTGCATGCTGATCTGGCCTTATGATGATGTGCCCCTTCCAGCGTAAACGATTTTCCCTCAATTAGTCAATTATTGGAGCCACATGGCAGCTTCCTCTGATGGGTTTATTGCTTATTTTGTCCAGTTTTGTTACGCTCGAAGGCAAATGTTGCATTCTCATCTCCGCCACATGGATTCTTTACTTCTGCTTAGCGGATAGCGCCCAGCATTCAGAGGCGTGCCCCATTTCAGGTCTTCGACGAACTCTTCTTGTAAAAATTTCTAGGTCACCGACTTTTCTCTATTATAGCTTAGTATTTTCGGTGGTTTTTCATTTTTTTTTTTTTTGCAAACTTGGCTTTGCAGAAGCGACGCATTCTCGAACTAATATTTTTGCGGCGTCCTATGGCACCTCACACACCCGGTACGATTATGGTTCTTCAAGAAATGTACGGTGACGGACTTTGCAAGTCCTACTTGTTGATTTATTTTCCACACAGTTTATTACCACTTTCACTCACTAATTTTCTTCAAATCCTTCACCAAAACTGCACAACAATTTTTTTAGAAATCACAAATAACTTGTTTTATTTCGCAAAAGCAGTCTATCTGCTGTATTTGCTGGCCCCAAGACCCTTTTAAATATAAGATTAATACCGGCTGTCCAGCTTTTTTTGTCCGCTGCTGTATATGCGCTCGAGAATTTACTTGCACTGCATTTAGAAATGCCGCAAAATATGGCATTTCGAATTAAAACTGTTGATCGAAAAACTAAAATATTATAAAAAGTCATAAAAAACCTGCACACACAGCAAAGAAATTAAAAATTATTTCACATTTTCAGCTTTCTGAATTACAATTGCAGCCCCCAAATCGGTCATGGAAGGGTTTGACGTCTCACTTCGACGTTATTGCTTTGCGATGCAAAGTTCAAAAAATGCTCACATTTGCATATAAATTGCTTTTTTGATAAGTTGCCATATTTGCAAGTGGTAATTTGAAGTAATTTGTAACAAATAATTACAAGTTTATATTTGAATGTTCGGTTTGCTCCAGAAAGTAGGCTATGCATGCCAGGAATTTTTATTTTCGTATTCATACAGCCAAAGACTAACGCAGCTCACGGGGGCAGGAAATGTAATATACCATTTTTGAAGTGAAACTTCTTAGGCGTCGATGGACGAGCGAGAATGGAGAGAAAAGTTTCAAGGCCATGCAACGTTTTGGGCATTTTCGTTCCGCGAGAGAGAAAAAAAATATAACGTAGAAGAGAAGGAGAGAGAGAGATACACTTTAGGCTATTTTTCCTGAGTTTTTTCTTATGGTTGCTAATTTCTAGTGGGAAATAACAATGCCTACTTTGTGGTGCTTGTTTGTTGGTGCAAACTTGTAGGAAATATATTTTTGGTACCTACTTTTTGGTACCTCCTTGATGCCTACTGTTTGGGGCGTAAAATTGATCCTTTTGTATGGCTGTGAGACCTGGCTCATGACAGACTTGCTCGCAAATAAGCTGCGACTTTTTGTCAACAAATGTTTAAGCTGTTTATAGCGGAGTTAGTAGCCCAGAACAATGAAAAACAGAGAGCTTTGGGCGAGTCGTAAGCAGTTAGCTATTCAGGCTGAAATAAAGCAGAGGAAGTGAAGATGATTGGCAATACTCTTCGAAAGAATCCGACGGAAATATGCAGGCAAGCACTGGAACCTGCAAGGAGTAGTAGGTGCACTTGGAAGAGAACTTTCAGAAAAGAACTTAAGGCTGCTGGGAAACCTTTCAAAGAAGTCAAAGCCAAAGTCAACGGAAAGGATCGTGGCCGTTGGAAATGCTTTGTAACAGCCCTATGCCTCATCAGGGAGGACAGGTAGTAAGAGGTAACGTCAAAGCAGTGGCATGAAGTGGAAGTGAAAATTTCAAAAATTAGTAGAGTTCATAAATATTGAATTTGAATCAGATTTAAATTAAATTAAAGCTGGTGGGCAAAAAAAAACCCCCGTTAATTATGCTTTCATTAAACATGGTAAGGGAAGAAAAGGCCAAAAGATAAATTTGAGTAAAGGATTCTACAAATTTCAGTTGGAAAAACGCTGTGAGATAAACTTAGACAGAAGGGCGGCACTCATGGCCCCATCGTCCTGTGAGTTGAAATACTCACTGGTCCTTGAACGTATCGAGAAACTTAATTTACTAGGAACGCACAATTACATCCAGCTAATTTGGGTCCCAGGACCCCCGAGACTGGAAACGAAATAGCGAACACATTGGCGAGAGAGACTGCGGTCTCGCCCTTCCTTGCCATGGGACAACACACCATCAAGGAGAAGCTCAGAAGTGAAGAGTTACGGCTAAGGGAGGTTGGCTGGCACCAAACTATGCGGCTACGCCAGGCGAAATCCCTAGTGAGAGGGTACAACGAAAAACTAAAAGAGTTCTGAAAAACTCATAACCCTCCCCAGGGATAATCTGAGAATGCTCACGGACATCCTTACAGGTCACTGCAAACATCGAAGTCATCTACACATGATCGGGCTTTTGTGTACGGACTCTTATCTTTTCTGCGACCAATCTCAGGATTCTCTAATGCAGCGCAATAGCGCGAAGAAGATTGATACATCTTTTCCAGTTGCAGGCAGAAAAAGACACTTATGCTCAGTCCAACTCAGCTATATTCCGAGTTTAATAAGCGAACTGGTTTTGGATGAGGTACTGTGATGAGTAGAAGGCACAAAAGTCCATGGAGTCGAAGTGCAAGTCTCATAAAGAATCTAATTTAATCTAATTATCTTTAAATTACTTCTTTAGACTCCCCGACTGGTGTAGCGTCTTCGAAGCTAAGATCTACGCTATGGACAAAGCAGCAAAAACGATAAGACTAATGGACTACCCTCCAGCAAACCTTACCATTTTTGTTCATAGTCGATCAAGGCACTGGATGCAGGAGGTCACTCTCGCTTATCCAACAACACAAACCACAATTTGTTGGGTCCCCAGTCACTGCAGTGTAGGGAAATAAAAATGCAGATGAGTAGGCAAGGAAAAGCTCTATGCTTGACCTTCAGCGAGTGGTAGAGGACATAAGCATTACTCTAAACGAACTATGCACTGCGATTGATTTGAGAGTAATCGCGGAAATTAATAGAAGGTGATCTTTAACTACAAGCTACAGGGTCTCCAAACCGCTCTGGCCGAAACTCGACGTCCTCATAGGTGTTATAACAGGTCACTGAGCTATTGGCACCCCAGTCAGTGGAATGGGTGAACCTCACAATGACTTCTGTGAAGATGAAAAAGAAATTGAGTAGGTAGAACGCCTACTCCGTAAATGTCCTGCACCTTAAAGTAGCCATGCCGAATATCGTGAAGATTATTTGTATGAAGGCCTGGAAAATTTGCAAATTATCTCACTGGAGGGACTGGTTACCTTTTTAAAAACAGCTAAGATTAAGCAACTTGGTTAGGAGATGAAAATCAAATGCAGGTGTCACAATGGGCCTTAGGACCACCGAGTGTATTTTCTTAGACAAGCAGCCTGGCTAACCTAACCTAGGTTGAGTGTCACTGTATAAGTTCTAATTGAATTGTTTGGGACTCCATAGATAGAAGCTCTATCGAGCGAGCTAAGGACTTGTCCATGTCTGACTCAGACAAAAAAGCAAGCTTACCAGTCAAGGAAAGAAAATCTCCTGAACAACTTTACCACGAAACAACAGATAACACAGGAAGATCATCAAAACCACCATACCACTGAACAATTTTGTGCACAAAATACACTTTTTTACTCAAAGGGTACGGTAACTTGTGAGCTAGCGCTTGTGAAGTCAAACGGACTTGGAATCCTTTCATGTCAGTAATGTTGTTGTTGTAGTAGCATACTAAACACCTGTCAGTGCAATGTAAATTACAGGTCGTCTTCGTCTAGCTCATCTAACGGTAGACACAGGAAGCTTACTGTTTCGACAGGTTGGGTTCAGACGGAAAGAGGTGTTAGATAAGTGGGTTTAATAGGGCATGTGAAAAGGTGGTTAGTGTCGTGCGGGGTGCCTTCACATGCAGGTCATATGTTTGGTATGTCGGGGTTAATTCTGGATAGGTAAGAGTACAGGTTAAACAGTATCCAGAACCTAATTGTGTTAAGGGGTAGCTGGAGAGCTTAAGAAAGTGCTAAGTGTCTCCCGATGAATGACGTTTGTTATCTGTCTAAACACTGTCCGGTCCAGTAGTTGTCGATTCGTTTGGTCCTGCATCTCGTCGGAGTACTTGAAGAGATGCCTCCTGACGTGCCTGGGAGCCAGCTATGGTTCAAGCAGGGGTCTACGTGGATGGAACATGTGGTAGCACCCTCACGGAAACTGTTTCCTAAGCAGTTTGTTGTGCTCCTTCATAGAGAGCATCTTTTTCTCGCCAGGTAGGTGTTGTAGAGCCGACATCAGGATGCATCCAGTCGCTGTTCGAATAGCAGTGTTTTGGCATGTCCCTAGTTTCAGGCGACCAAACAGGCCCTGCGTAGTTTAGAACCGGCCAGCCAATTACCTTAAATGCCCATAGCAACATTTCTTTGTCTTTGCCCCAAGTAATGCCGGCTAGCGATTTGAGGACCTTGTTTCGATTTTGAACTTTGGTGACAATTGTGGTAGTGTGCGCACAGAAGGGCAGCAAACTGTCGATGGTTACTCCCACAATTTTGGGGTTGCCTACAGTCGAAATTGGTGTGCCGTCGACTTTTACCTTGAGCTGCAGTTTGGCCTCCTTTGTCCAGGCGGTTCAAAGGGTCGCCGTGGGCTTAATGGGAAAAATTTCTCGATTCCTCGCAGTGAAAAAGCGAAAAAGATCGGTGAGGTAATCGTTTCCTTTGGCGCACAGGCCATCAATGTCATTGCCCGACGCCATTTTCATGCAATCGTCAGTGTAGGAGACCAGGGAGACTCCCTCATGTCAATAATCTTTTCTTGCGCTTACTTTACTCACTCGCGGCCAACATGCCCGAGAGCTTCCTCTCTCCATTCACACCGAGAAATCTCCAGCATGAGACTTTTCCAAGCCGGCTCAACTGCCAAGTAATTTCATAGAATATTCCAGGGGTAATAAATATTTATCTCCTTAGTAAATGACCATTCGTCTTGGAAAACACTTAAGTAGTCCGAGAATTGAAACCGAAATCTTAACTTAATAGGGAGTTCCCGCAGAGAACGAATGGTCATTTTTTTATTTCATACAAAAGTAGGTTGCGGTTCTAAGATATTTTTTTTTTCGGTAAGGTTGGGTTAAAAATGCGCTAGTAACCGTCGTTACTACGTGTGTGGTGGTTCCATTAAAACTATCCCTCCTCTTCTCTTGGATTGTTTCCTCAACCCCGGGAATTTCTGCATTGCTTTCAGATAGAGGATCAAGACGGTATTCATTCACTTACTCACCCAGCGTTCGGAATCGCCTGCTTTGAAAATCATATGCTTTTTGCTCTTCAGCATAAGTTTCCATTCCACGCATCTTTTTCGGATGTTATCCTCAACGGAATTTGGGCCAGCATTCTAAGAAATTCGTAAAGCTTTACCGCTGTTACTGGCCTGGAAATCGAGGCTTTACCAGCATTTAAAAGATCTCTCCAATTGAACTACCAACTAGAATGGGTTTCCCACAACTAAACTGCTTCTTTAACAAAGCCAAAATGCAAAAAGTCACTACAAACCCAAGCAGGAAGAAAGAAGGAAAAAGAAGAATCAGCAAACATCAATTCTGTTTTTATCTAAAAATATCTTAACCCCCTCCGCTATTGTATTCCAACTGATTTCAGAAGAAAAATCTTTCAAATCAATAAAGGACCAATATGAGCTATACTTGAAAGCAGAAAAAAACCAATTGGCATTCCAAAAATTATGCAATGGAAATTTGCCAATTTATAAATTCCTTTAATTTCATGCTAAATTAAAATTTCAAACAACCGCAGTAAGGAGCAAAAAATAAACAAACAAACAAAAATACCAATATTTAAAAGTAGGTATTTGTAAAATGCGCACATACACGAATACGAAAAAAAAATAGAACAGAGAGTGCATATAAAACTAAGCGCAGTGAGCCCCTGTGAAAAGCGCAAACCGTAGGGTAAACAAAAATTTTTCCAACTCATTGATTGCCATATTTTTAAGCGCTGATGATTACTCCGTTATACATATCTTTTACAGCAGGCTGTGTATTACCGATTATGCCTAAAAGTATGCAAGCAGTATGGAACAAGAGCAGAAAGTGGGTGAGAAAAAAATATTGTAAAAATAACAGAAATAAAAAAAGAGATGGTTGAAAAGAAATAAACTGTGCCGTATGAAATAAGGAACGCATGAATGATTACCATTGGTTATTGTTGTTGTTATTCCTACTGTGTGCAGTGGCACAAATACAATTCAAAGCACACTTCTAGGCACACAAAGCGGGGAACACACACACCCACATGCTCACACACACCGAATCACACCGGCGGCATCGCTTACTCTACGCCCATTCCACTTTATGCTTCATGTCGATCTCATGCAAAACTTGTTGGACTCTGCTCATTTTATGTGTACGAGTACATACGTATTTACCCCTCACACACTCCACAATCTGTGGCTCATCTCTCCGCTCTGTTTTCTACATTTTGAAGTTTACTGATTCACCTCCGCCTTCTCATGCGCCTTCTCCCTTTCAGCTCTCCATCTCCCCTGGTAAATACTTTTCTTCACACTCGTTTACTGCTCTAGACTATGTAGGTGTGTGTGTGCATGTCCTGTTTTTGTATTTTTTATGATTGGCTTTATGAAAAATACCAACGAAATCGGTTAATGTTTATTGAAAAAGCATAAAATTCGTTCTACCAGAATGAAAATATGCTTTTGATACAAAATTATTGTCCGTATCACAACCCCTCATAATTTTCGTTTATTTTTTAGTTTATTTAAATGTTCACGTGTATGTGTGTGTGTGCGTGCTTTTTTGCTCTTATTCATCCACACATGCACACTTCTGTGGTTGCTCGCTTCGATTTTATACCGTCTTGATTTGGTGCTGTATTTGCTTCTCTCCATTCTTGAAAATTTTCATTCATTCGAATTCTTCCTTTTACGCCAAATCAAGGCAGCTCGTGATTTGCTTACTTCCTTGCGAATTCTTAACTTTTATTTAGCCTGTTTTGTTTCATTCGGTTGCTTACAGATAACCGAAGGAAGCCTGTATATTTGTATATGTATGTAGACACATATTCACACACACACATATATGCATGTACTTGTCTGCAGCCGGAAGTCAGTCAGGAAAGCAATTTCGTGACTATGAAGTGGAAAAATAAGCGAAATGTTTAACTTTGTTATTAGCATACGAAATATGGCATAATGGAACGTATTCCCTGGCTATCGGTGCGTTTGCCCTAGGCGGCAAAGTGGGGTGTGGGGCGTGCGACGCTTGTATGTATGTGTGTAGGATAGACATGCGTAGATACTTTTTGTAATCGTACTTGCATCTAAATATGAATTCCATTTCTGGTAATATCTTTATTAAGAATGTGAGCAGTTAGTATGTAGTATATTTTAAGGCGATTAGCAAGAACTCTGGATACGATGAGATATTATTTGGAGAAGAAAATGGTTGAGAGAGTAAAAATGAAGCATTAAAGAAAATGCAAATGAATAAATCTGTATTCTTAGTGAATATTTGAATAGGCTTCCAAGAATCAATTGGCATCTGACGGTATATATTTGTGATATAAATATGACCTAAGTTGCATTACAAAATATACATGACATGCAGTTATCAAAGGTTGTACTAAGAGCATCCTAAACTCTTCATTTGTTAGGTTAGGCTTTTGTGGCAGTCGGTTTTTGAATAGCCAACTCACTTAGACATTACAGATCCGTTGTCGTACCAATGTGCAATGAATGGACTTAGTCTACCAACACTACACAGTCCCAAGACCAATGGACTTGGACATCGCGTGTCACTCTCTCGACGGTCCGGACAGCGCCAACTAAGCTTCAGCGTTTAGCATGCGTGTGAATGCGGGGGCGTTAGCGACCTGCCCTACACCTGCGATGGAGGTGATGCTTGGGCTTACACCGCTTCAGTAACCAGACAAGCGTACCCTGCTGAATATTACCAGGGAAGGCTTCAGGAAAGGAAATGTGATGTCATCTAAAAACATCGAAGTACTAAAGCTACAGCTCTCACTTACCCAGCTACCCAAAGATGATATCACTAAAGTAATCGAATTCGAAAAGAAGTTCAGAATTGAATTAGACAATAAGTTAAACTGGAGTCGAACTGCATTTAAAAAGAAACTCCAGGAGCTTACCCTGCACTAATACACAAATGGCTCGAAACCCCCAGAAGGCATAGGCGCTAGAATTTACGGTACCAGATACAAGCGCTCTGTGCCGATTGTTAGTTTTCCAAGCATCTTGAAGCGGAGATGCATGTCATCTGTCTATGTGCTGAGACAAACTTAGACAAAAATTTCCGGAGTGAGCGGATTGCGATTCTG
The DNA here is from genome assembly GCA_037575425.1 of Anastrepha fraterculus. NCBI lineage: Eukaryota > Metazoa > Arthropoda > Insecta > Diptera > Tephritidae > Anastrepha > Anastrepha fraterculus. The sequence continues at coordinate 69,686 of JAYXIM010036759.1, read as the reverse complement.
AGTGACAGTCAGGCAGCACTCATGGCCCCATCAAATGTGAGATCAAATACTCCCTGGTGCTTGAGTGTATCAAGAAACTTAATCTGCTCGGACACCTTGGGTTCCAGGACACAGAAGTATAACCAGGAACGAAATAGCGGACGCATTGGCAAGACAGGCTGCGGTCTCACCTTTAATAGGAGCCTTTAAGAGAAGCTTAGCAGTGAAGAGCTAAGTAAATGGACAGTAAATGGCGAGCGTTACCGTGACATGCTCAACGAGTTGTTTCCAAAAATTGAAGAGGATGACATGGACGACATTTGGTTTCAACAGGACGGTGCAACTTGTCACACTGCCAAAGTTACACTCGAACTTTTGGCTATCGTTTTTGAAAACCGAATAATCAGCCGAAATTCCGATATCATTGGCCCCCTCGGAGCTGTAATTTAAGCCCGTTACACAATTTCTTGTGGGTAACCGTTAAGGACAAATGCTATGGGAACCATCCAGAGACGATTAATGCTTTAAAACACGAAATCGAAGTTGCCATTCATGAAATTGGAGCCCAAACAATCGAAAATGTGCTTAAAAATTGGGTTGATCGAATGGCCTACTGTAAAGCCAGTCGTGACTGTTATTTGAATGATATTATTTTTCATTCATAAATGACAATGTTCAATCTTCAAAATAAAAAAAAGTTTGAAAAAATATTGAATAATTTTTCTTTTATAGCTGATTCAAAAAGCAAATTTTACATGGCCCACCCTATATATGTATATATATATAATTGGCGCGTATACCCGTTCTGGGTGTTTGGCCGAGCTCCTTCTCCTATTTGTGGTGCGCGTCTTGATATTGTTCCACAAATGGAGGGACCTACAGTTTCAAGCAGACTCCGAACGGCAGATATTTTTATGAGGAGCTTTTTCATGGCGGAAATACCGTCGGAGGTTTGCCATTGCCTGCCGAGGGGCGGCCGCTTTTAGAAAAATGTTTTTCTTAATTTTGGTGTTTCACCGAGGTTTGCACCTACGTTTTCTCTGTGTATTCCGAATGGTAGTCACGCACCAACCCATTCGGCTACGGCCGCCTCCGTTACAGCAACTGAATAAAAGAATGGCTTTTTTATTCTCACAGTAATCCCTGTGTAAGTATGATAACTTCCATAACAATTATGTGATTGTATATGAACTTCTTCCACTTCTTGCACAGCTTAGAGAAATCACTATCGTGTGACATTTAAAGGTAAGTAAGCACGCCGTAATGGTCTTAGACCAAAGCCCACATAAAACTTAACACACCCACTTGTTAGGCTCTCAATTAAATTCATTACATTCATTACCAGAAATTACCCAACTGTCAAGGGCCAATCTAACTTTGTGCATCATTTCAGTTCAACTGACCCGTGGCAGCAAAAAATGACAACCAACGAGGAGAAATGTAAAAGGAACTAAGTAGCTGGGCAGGAAATATCTGACAAAGTTATGTAAAGCAAAAATAACCTGCTTCCTGTTTCCTGCTTTCGGCTTCACTCTAAGTGCATGCGGACCAAGGTCAGAGGAAATAATAAATGTCGCTCCCATTACGTTGATGATTATTACAGAATACCAGGAAACGTGAAACAGTCACACACAAACGCACACACACTCCTTGGAAGTAACTAAAGGACACTGGTCATTCGTAGCCAGCAATGCATAGCAAGCAAATAAAAATAGCAAATTTATTTTATTTCGTTTGGCGCAAGGAAGTCTTCTCGCACATAGTACCAACATCATAAGTGTAAATGTGTCAATAAATATGAACTTATCTAATGCCCAAGGACGCTGAAACATACTAAGTGTGTATGTGGTAGTGCGCATCTTATGAGTGCGTATGTGGCAAGTCCTGCATGTGCGAAATAAAAATTATCACTGCTCGTAAAGTCGCACAGCATTCGTTGCAGGAGATAGGGAAATTATGATTACGCATGAAATTAGAGAAATCGACAAACATTTTTCGCATTAGTTTTTATTCGATATTTGGATATTTTACACATTTCCACAGATAGCGAAGTTATTGCGCGTAGGAGAGCGTTATTACACTTGATTACTGTGTTTATTGCAACGAATTCCTTAGTTTATTGGTAATGAATTTGTGTCAGCTGATAGCTGGGACTATAAGTTTTCGAAGACATACCCTACAAGGACGAAGAAATAGAAATTAGTTTGTAAACATTTTTTTCAAGGTTTCATCTAACAGAACTCCCACACCCGAGCTACTATAAAAAGACAACATTCAGCTTCCTGCAAGGCACATACCACAGTAATGCAGTACTGAATACCTGGCCGCAATGGGACTCAGTTAAATGAAGTCGCCGAGACACAATGGAGATTTTTCGAAAACTTTTGTTCATACATCTCAGGGAAGTACATTTTTTACCGATTTTAATATTTTGTTATATTTTGTTTCTTAAAATGCCCGTACTTTGTTTTTTGGAAGCGATTGTCTAGGCCGGAATTTCATATTGTTTTCTAACAAACGAACACACCCTTCAATAGAGGTATTTTTATGAAAAATTCAGAAAAACTTTAAAAATAAAAGATTGTATGTATTAATTGTTTTGTTGTAGTTATAATCAACGGTAATACATTCCAGCAAGTACGTGAATTTCCAACCATCCTTAAAAGAGGAAATCATCCCCTAACTATCTAAAAACTTCGAAACTATATTTTTTTAAGAACCAACCAAGAATATTCACCGAAAAATTGCAAAAAAATTATTTATACGCGTCTGGAGTTGCTGAGAGTGAATTCGTTTTCCATTTATCCTTGCGGGGTCATATTGAAGGTCAGTCCAACGTTCATCGAAGAGATTAAAATTTTCCGAATTTAATCTCCGTTTTTCCGTACGGGACCAAATTTAAAGGTCACTTCAAGATCACACAACACCTACTACTGCTACCACAACAACAACGAGCTGGCAGGTGGAGCGCTGTTCCTTAGGATCGGAACCATTTTGCGGTCTTAGCAGCTGTGGGAGGTTAGCAAATGAGGAGGAATACTAAGAATGAGTCTTAGGCCAGCAAATCTTTTTAAGCAAATCTTTTTTAGGAGCAGTGCTAGCGAAAAATTAAGAACCCAGATATCTAAATCTTTGTCCAACGAGAAGGTGCTGAGATGATTCCACCTCGTCCTCCAAGAACTTCTGCAAAACGGACTTGAGGCAATCCCAAGTCTCACCGCAAGGACGCTTAACGAACAATTTTCGGTAAAGATACTCACCAATTTTGAGAGTTGCGACTTCCTTGTCTCAGAAATTCTCTCGAGCGCCCCCAATCTACCCGTGACAAGAAGGATGTGAAGACTTTGCTCGTCTGCACACTAACGCATCTTTCCAGGAGCACGTCCCAGGTACTCAAGGGTACCTCAACTCTCTCATTCAACGATAAAACCGTCTCCAGGGTTCCCTGTCTAGCCAGCCCATCAGCCTGATATGAAAGTATTCGGATTCCAGGCATTCTCCGACTAATTTCGAACGCACAAACAACGAGCCCAAAATCCTAATTGCCGCTTAGCCTCTCGGAGCAGATATTTACATCCTTTGCAATAATCACCGAAGTGAGCAACTGGTCAACTGCTTCCTTAATTGCGGCTAAATGTGAGCTTGATGGGGAGCTCCTCGCAGAATACTCTCCCACCAACTCTTCCGACCGACTTCGAGCCATCCGTAAACATATTTGCCATGCCCTGCCTCCAAATGTTGTACACCGCCCACTCCTCCCTCATATTCCCAAGTGGAAAAAGTTCCGCTCGTATCTAGCATGGGCGTATGTACATTGATCCAGCATCATGGGAATGAACTCAAAGTTTTTAAGAATACTAGAGTGTCCATAACTTAAGTCTAGCTTATGGCCCGAACTCCTCAATCTGATTGGAGCGCGTGCAGAGGTAGTTGTTCCTGCAATATCCACGGCTGACACATTCAGCATAGCATTGAGCGCTAAAGTAGGAGTGGTGCGAAACGTCCCACTGATTCCAATGAGGGCAGCCCTTTGGACCCTCTCAAGCTTCTCAACTGATGCCATCTTTTCTAACAAGAGGCCACAGTATTATAAAGCCAAAACGTGACTTTAGGCGAGAAGCCACATCTTTTGCCAATAGCGCCCTTGCAACCATACAAGGTGGCTGTTGCCTTCCTAATTCTCTAATCAATATTGGGCTTCCACGTAAGACCTCTGTCAAGGATACGTCCCAGGTACTTCACCCTGTCAGGGAGCACCAACTATTGAGCGGAGACAAAATCTAGGTATTTTATATTTCCTCGTAAATAAGACGATTTCCGTCTTCAGAGGATTTATCGAGAGCCTGCAGCTTGCGGTCCATTTCACAACTTCTCTTCTTCTTAATTGGCGCGATAACCGCTTACGCGATTTTGGCCGAGTTTAACAAAGCGCACCAGTCGTTTCTTTCTCGTGCTAACCGGCGCCAATTGGACACACCAAGTGAAGCCAAGTCCTTCTCCATCTGATCTTTCCAACTCAGAGGAGGCCTTCCTCTTCCTCTGCTACCACCAGCTGGTACCGCATCGAATACTTTCAGAGCCGGAGCGTTTGTATCCATCCGGACGACACGACCCAGCCAACGTAGCCGCTGGATCTTTATTCACTGCGCTATGTCTATGTCGCCGTAAAGCTTATCGTTCCATCGTCTGCGATATTCGCCGTTGCCAACGTGCAAAGGTCCAAAAATCTTACGCAGAATGTTTCTCTCGAACAAGGTTCAGATAAACCTCCAGCAGTTCCATCAGAGTAACTAAAAACTTTCCTCGGACAATAAGTGCCACGTCATCCACGTAAGCAATCACCTTGCAGATCCTCCTTTCCTGCTCCTCCAACTAGGCGTTAAGCTTTGTCTTAATAGAAACTGATTTTATTGTATATTTCTTAATAAAATTCTGTACAGTTTTCAATAGTTTCACTCTTTAGAATTATTTTGCATTCGGACGCATTTAGGTCTTCATTTGCAAAAATAACTAAATATTCCAACCATTTTGGTATTTCCTTTTATAAATATAAATTCTCTCTACTTGTGGGGTATTAGAGTTGTGATATGAAGAAAAACAAAATTTCGCAAATATTCATTTTCTTCAAATTCTTATTGAGTTAATAAAAGTAAATGTGCATTTTCGATTTTATTGAGTCTCAATCGCAGAAGGGCGATAAATAGATTTATGTCTTGCCATCACAGTGCAGTGCAATAAAAAAATGTTGCGCAAAATAGGAAAAAATCGAACAAACAAGGCACACATAAACAGTCTTCTATAAATAAACATATGTTTGTGTGTGTGAGTGCAAGGCGCTTGTTTGACCAAGTCGGTGATTTATGGCGGCGCTTTTCGAAGAAGACCCCAACCAGATTTGTGTAGCACAACAACAAAAGCAGAAACAAAAAGATACTGTTACAATATTCCAACACAGATAAAAGCCCATCCCCTACCAATACACGTCCATTCATACCCCTCAATGTATGACAATCCCCTCCTCGCGTTCGTGCTTTTGTTTCGTGCTGCGTGCGCCAGCAAATGAAAGCAATAATTAAAATAATAATTTTCACAATTTAAGTCTTTGTAATTATATTTGACGTTTGTTCGTTCGCTGGTGAGTTGGTGCGTTTGTGCGTTTGTGCCTTTTTCCGTTGGGCTGTGGTTTCAGGCTTTCCTGTGTACTTCGGAGCGTCTGCGAGGCAGCGGTGACGCCATTATGCATTTCCGCTTTTGTTTTACTTATTGTACGCGGCGTAGCGCTCGTAATAAGAAGCGCTCCTTGCAATGTCTCATTAAGCAATATTTTTGGAAATTTGAAACCACAAATGCTCACCAAAGTACTACAATATAATACAATATTGTATTTACACTTAAATGGAAAGCCCACACCACCAGCAACAGCGAAGGGGAAGGTGAATGCCAACACCAATACCGGTACTGGTACCACCATCCATTTCCACCACTACCACCGAAGTTACATAAATTAAATGCTCGGTTTTTTTGGTTTTGCTCTGTCATAACTACACAAGTAGGTCTTTGAAAATTCGAAGAAAATCTAATTAAAACACAAATGGACCAACGCAAACGTATTGAGAATAATTGTATTATGCAGAAAGCACATGGGCTCACATATTTATGAAGCTTTAAGGAATGCAGCAAAAGCACCGGAATGAGGAGAAGTGAAGCTGGGTATTCTAGCAGACTCAAGAAAGAGTATAAAGCCAAGCCAAAGCGCCAAATCTTCTTCTTCTTAATTAGCGCGATAACCGCTTACGCGATTTTGGCCGAGTTTAACAAAGCGCGCCAGTCGGCGCCAATTGGACACGCCAAGTGAAGCCAAGTCCTTCTCCACCTGATCTTTCCAACGCAGAGGAGGCCTTTCTCTTCCTCTGCTACCACCAGCTGGTACCGCATCGAATACTTTCAGAGCCGGAGCGTTTGTATCCATCCGAACGACATGACCCAGCCAACGTAGCCGCTGGATCTTTATTCGCTGCGCCCTGTCTATGTCGCCGTAAAGCTCATCGTTTCATCGTCTGCCATATTCGCCGTTGCCAACGTGCAAAGGTCCAAAAATCTTACGCAGAATCTTTCTCTCAAACACTCCAAGCTTCATCGGATGTTGTCATCGTCCACGCCTCTGCGCCATACGTTAGGACGGGCATGATGAGATTCTTGTAGAGTGTTAGTTTTGTTCGTCGAGAGAGGACTTTACTGCTCAGTTGCCTACTTAGTCCAAAGTAGCACTTGTTGGCAAGAGAGATTCTACGTTGGATTTCAAGGCTAACATTGTTATCGGTATTAGTGCTGGTTCCTAAGTGCTTCGCAACGTGGCTCTATAGGCGGCATCTTTTCTTTCGGTGGCAGCATGACATTCCTCGTCGTACCAACTGTTTTTTCGGGCTCGCCAGAATCCGATTTCTTCTTCGGCGGCGGTACGTAAAGAACGAAAAATGTTGCTCCATTTTTCGTGCATGCCGGTTTGTTGGGCAGAACTCTCTGAGAGCAGGAGTGAGAGTCGAGTGGCGAATCTTCTGGCTGTCTGTTGTGATTGCAGCTTTTCGCGTGTGCGCAGTTTGGCTGCAACAAGGTAGTGATCCAATTCGATGTTGGATTCTCGGATCATACGTACATCTAAAACACTGGAAGCGCGTTTTCCGATCAGGAGACAGCCACGTTGCTTGGTGTATTTTCTTACGCTGGAATCTGGTGCTGCAGACTACCATGTTTCGGGCCCCGGCGTAAACGATCAGCCTCTGTCCGTTACCGGATATTTGGTTGTACAGGCTGAATTTTCCGACTGTGGGACCAAAAATTCCCTCCTTGCCCACCCTGGCGTTGAAGTCGCCAAGCACGATTTTTCCGTCGTGGCGGGAGCAGCGCTCATAGGAACGTTCCAAGCGGTCATAGAAGGAATCTTTAGTTATCTGGTTTATCCACAAAACATTTAGACTTTACATTACCCCAAAAGTAGAAGCCCAAAGATGGATATCATACGCTCTTGGTCGTCAATCCACTGGTCCGAGACGAGAGAAAAAATGCTCACCGCAAATCTATTGTTTCACGAGCTGTATGGCAAGTAGCCCCATCCGCCATCTTGTGGAGATCATGGGCTTCAATTGCCGACATCAAACAGTAGTTTATCATGGCGTGATAGCGTTCGCCATTCACTGTTACATTGGCGCTAGGCTCGGCTTGAAAGAAATATAGGCCGCCTCAAACGGTTGTTTTTAATAGATGTAATGACTCTTCTTGAGTATCTTCCGGTTGCTCTCCAGCCCAAATATGGCAATTTTGCTTATTGACGTTGCCTTTAAGCCAAATATGGGCCTCATCGCTATACACCATAAGTTGGTCTGAGCGCGTCGATATTCGTAATAAATTTGTACGATTTGTAAACGTTATTGAGGCGTAAGTCTTTCGATAGTGAAATTTCAAGGATTACTGAAAAAAAAGATGTAATTTAGTTTGACAGTAGTCCCACGTGATCTGTCGAAAAAAATCTATCGGAAAAAGTAACATACCTTCAATCTGATCAGTCTTTTCATTTTCCGCTTTAAATGAAATACAATACTCTATTTCTCTTCCAGGGTGGTTAAATTTCAGAGGCCGATGTTGAATGTGAACCACACCTAAACTTCAAGTTTTTTTCTGTATTTCATTTCACATTTTTCAATTTCAGACTAACTCACTTTGAACCACGGAAAGATGCACAATCGAGCAACGCGTTAAAGTTATTCAGGCTTATTATGAAAACGGGCGTTCAAATCAAAACGGGTGTTCGAAGAAAATCATCTTCAGTGATGAGGCACATTTTCACCTCAGTGGATTCGTCAATAAGCAGAATTGCCGCATTTGGGCGAATAATAATCCAAGAGTGATTGCCGAAAAACCAATGCACCCACAAAGAGTGACTGTTTGGTGCGGCTTATGGGCCGGCGGCATCATTATGCCGTATTTTTTCCAAAATGAGGCCGGTCAGGCAGTTACTGTGAATAGTGTTCGCTATCGTGAGATAATAACGAACTTTTTATGACCCGAATTGGAAGATGTGGATGTGAACGATATGTGGTTTCAACAGGACGGTGCCACTTGTCACACAGCTAACGAAACAATGGCTCTTTTGCGCGAAAAATTTGATGGCCGAATAATCTCACGTCGCGGCGATGTCAATTGACCTTCAAGATCATGTGATTTGACACCGTTGGACTTTTTGCTTTGGTGTTATTTAAAAGAAAAGGTGTAGGTCGATAAGCCAGCAACAATGCAAGAGCTAAAAGATGAGATAATTCGGCACATTAACGGCAAAGAACCTCAATTATGCCTCAGCGTCATCGAAAATTTGGACCATCGGATGGAGGTGTGCCGCCGAGGTCGTGGCGGCCATTTGGCCGATATTTTGTTGCATACGTAATTGAGCAATACCAATATTATCATAATAAAGAGAAATGAGAATAATTTCCTAAAAAAATTGTATTTTATTCAAAATCAACACCGGCCCTTGAAACTTAACCACCCTTTATAATAATTTTTGACAAGCGTACGTTTCCATAATGTAAATTACGAGAACGCTTCAATGGCTTAACTCAATTGCCAACTGCGCTGCCCATAAACGATACCAGAAGTCATCTGTCAAATCGATGGACCCAATAAAAATTCAATTTCAAATCAATCAATTTTCGTACAAAATTTCACTTTTCAATATTTAGCCAATTTCATTTCCAATTTCAATTTTTATACCACAAAACCCGATTGGGCTGCAGGCGAAACGCTAAACCAAAATGTCCACTCGCTCTGGCTGACTGATTGACGGACTGACTGACCGCATTCAAGCTATGTGGCGCCCCAAATCGACAAGCGATAAGCGCTACCAACAACAACAAACTGAACATACGATACGAGTATTTTTGTACTTTTTTGCGGTCAATTGCGCACAGCTGAATTGAATTATCAGTTTCGCAGCAGCGCCAGAAAAAACACCACAAAATAAAATGCTGTCTGGCGAAATGTGTTGCACAACCCTAAATAAAGTGCCTGCGGAGTGTGAGTATTAAATTAAATGTGTTCTTTCATTCATATGTGTGTAATTTTCATAATTTCTGAATTTCTAAAACTCAACGTCCAATGCTGACTGTGCAAAACGCACGTGAGTAGAACAACATTTCAATTAAAAGCCGTAACTGACATATCAATTCCACAAACGACTAAAGCGGCGCAGCGAAAACAGGCAAAACAGGCGAAACTCAACCAACTGTAATTTTTCAAAACTTCAATTTCAATTTATGCCTTCGGCTGCTGGTGCTTTTTTATTGTAAATAATATATGACGGCATAGTGATGCATCACTTCTTGACAGCCGTCACCACCATCATGACAGTCGATATTCACTCAGCATTCTCTACTCTTCGACGAACGTATCCATCACATTAGCGTCGTCATTTTATGCGTTCTTTTTTTTTTTTTGTTTTTCTTTTTTGTCTAGCAACCAGCTTTCCGTTTGTGCTTTCAGCGTTGTGCATATGTAACTATAAATTATTTAATTTATTCACTTACCACTTCTTTTGAAATTTTTTATTTTAATTTGGGTGTAGTTTGCAAATTTGTCTTGTCATTGCATCAAATCCCCTAATTATTCCATCAGTTTGCTTGGCAACATTTGTTTTTCGTATTCGCGTGCGTCTGGCCAGCAGAGCAATTTTCTCGTTAGCTCCAGTGAAATTAGCCACTTTTGCAAGTATTTACTGCCACAGTTTGTCAGCTGGTACTTTTTAGTCCTTTTTGAGTGTGCGAATGGAGCAAAAGGGAGAGAGAAAGAGAGAGAGAAATAGGGAGTGAGAAAGACAGATGGAAAGAAAAAAGACATCAATTGACAATTTTTTGACAAGTCATTCCGATAATTTTGTGGTATATACTTTACGTTACAGAGATAGCCTTTGTGAGGTAGCTAATGGAGTTTGAGCTAATGAAAGGATACAAAGGAGTCTTGATGAGACCCAAGGCAAAATATCGCATCACAGTGAACTCATAAGTATTGATGTAAAGGAGGGCGCTCTTCTTCTTCTTCTTGAATTGGCACGATAACCGCTTACGCGATTTTTACCGAGTTTAACCGGTGCCAGGGAAGCCAAGTCCTTCTCCACCTGATCTTTCCAACGCAATGGAGTGCTTCTCCTTCCTCTGCTGCCACCAGCTGGTACCGCATCGAATACTTTCAGAGCGGGAGCATTTGTATCCATTCGGACAATATGAAGCATGCACATTGGCGACATCGCGCCGAGCAAAATAATCAGCAAACTACTCGAACGCAAGGGCAGCTGGAACGCGGTAAAAAAATACATCGTGAACGTACCATGGAAAAAAAGATTGACCTCGACACAGTGCAACAAAGTGAAGCCGCACAGATAGAGGCACAAGACGACGACCCCATAGCATGAAAGCTGGCTACAAATACGGTGGACCCAGACATGGGTGAATAGAATTGGTCCTTCATGGATGCCCGTCTAGGCCTTCCCGAAGTAATGCAAAACTAGTATCGGGAAGGGTGTCTCCACAGAAGGAGAAGTGGAATTGTTTTAGTGGCTACACCACTCGACGCAGTAGCGCAGCAGACGACGGTCGCTGTAAGTGCGAAGGTATTTTGAACCTTACTCACCCACCAAAAAAACAAAAACAAAAAATTTCAACAATTTTGATGTCATCAGCGTAAGCGAGCAGCATGACGCACTTTTATAAAAAATAGTGCCTGAGATGTCGATGTGGGTAGCGCGAATAGTTTTCACCATCATCAAATTGAAAAAGTCGCATGATAAGGAATCGCCTTTTCTGAAATTTTACAAAGAGATCATCAGAGGTAGGGACGGTGGCACGCTCGCAGCAGAGCGTGCTAGCAAAGTGCTAGATGGGGGGGGCGACAAACTTACATCAGAAGGGTAAGCAATAGGCGTGTACGTATATTAATCACTTCTGAGCAACGCATATGTGTTTGTAAAAAAGAGAGTGAAGCTTTGCCAATAGCAAAGTTACCAGATAGGGGTACTTCATTCCATGTTAGGGGATTTCGAAGTGTTGATCGTTCATATTAAATAATAAAATGCTTTTGGTTTTTTTTATTGGAAACGCTTCTTTGAGTATTAACATCATCTTTGCAAATTTCTATTTTATTTACTTTTATAATTTTTGTAATCAAGAAGCATAGGCGATTTTATAATCAAGAAGTTTGAACATTCGCATATCAAAGTTTCATAGTTGCTAAACTATGTGGAGAAAAATTTGTACTGACAATCAGTGTATATATTTCTGAATGAAAAAATTGTCTTCGTTTACATATATGTATGTATGTATATCGTAGGTTTTTATGTTAGTGCATTTTTTTAAAGAATGCTGGTCACAACAGCGAACAGTAATCTCAGCCAGCCATGTTTTATTTAAACAATGCATGTTATACATTTTATTTTGTTAAAAAGGGATAATTCATACATGTTTATATTAAAAAAATAGACGATTTTTTCAAAAAACATTGAGAAAATTATCATAGCAGAGTGGGTATTCTTGGTGAGTACTTAGTTGCTCTCAAATTCAAATCACACGCATATGGCAATGCGCACAGTATGACAAAATACACAAAAATTATTAGAGAAATTTGTTTGCATCCGCTCATGGATTTCGCACCATAGGTAGCAACGCAAACCACTTTTCGCCATGATACACCCATGCGTTCAGTATATTCATTAACACATTGAAATAAATCTTCATCTTTAGTCGTCCCTTTCATTGGAATAATGTCCAAAAGTTCTTCACATATATTTGGGTGAGCATCAACTCCTCGGATAAAAATCGCTAATTGGGCTAAGTCGGATATATTTGTACTTTTGTCAATTGCCAATGAAATCGCTCTGAATGATTTTATATGCTCTTTTAACTGCGATTCTGTAATTTCCACCATTTCATCTACTCGTCTGCTTCTACGAGGTAAGGGGACAAAATTCCTACTGCTTTTAATATACAAGACTTCACCAATTCGCCATCCGAAAATGCACGATTCTCCCGAACAAGGTTTACCGCGATTTCATAAGTTGCACGCTTTGCATCTACAACGTAATCTTCGTTTTCCTAAGAAATTAAAAAAAAACTTTAATAATTTGAATTTTTCCGACCTTTTGTAATTTGGCAAATGGCTTACCGCTATCGAATCGGGCTCTTCGTTTAGACTTAAGGATTTGTATAAGCTAACGCAATACTACACACACCTCAACAAAAAAGTCATTGTAACCCAACACTCCACACGCGCAACGCTTTTGAGGAAATACGAGAGCAGCGATTGGCGTTCCCGTGGGAAACGCCTACTCAGCAAAGTACTGGTCACGTTGTAAGCACACGGGCTGAGCTTTTAGTCTTAGTATTAGAATTAAAATATTTTTAAGTTCAGTTGTAAAGGGATTATCAACCAATAAAGACCTGTCTCGTCCGTAACAATTTTTTTTATAAACCACCACGACCGGGTAGTTTAACATATATACTTTTCCTTTCTTCTCCTACATATTCATTATATTCACTCCTTTGCAGCTCATAATGTCTCTTTATGTTAAACACCTTACACACCACACGTTTTTCACATACAAGACATTGTGATTCTCCGTCTACATATTTGCATAAAAAAGTTACACTCCACTTCGGATTCAAATTTAACACAAATTTAACCCTTTTATTTGAGGTCATGCTGAACCAAATGTTTTATATTTAATATTTTATTTAACTTTGTTTATCTAAATTAAAAGTTAAAACAGAATAATATATTACACATTAGAAATAAATTTATGTTTTTGTCGGCAGTTGAACACTGTGCACTTTGTTTGACGTTCGCCGTTTTAAATTTTTAAATAGAATTTTCAGCACTTTCACTGCATCCACACCATACAAATACACTTAATATTAGTGGTTTTTTATGCGACAATAGTATGTAACTTACGGTCTCAAAAAATATCGTCGAAAAATGAAGAAATCACGAAAAAACTGATTTTATTTATGAAATGTCAAAACTTATGAGTAAGAGTTGCCGCAGTTGTTAAATGTGGGAAGCAATTTTGGAAATGGTTGATTTTATTATTCATGATTTATATACATATGTATATACTCTTGGTTGTTTATTTTTATACGCAATTGTGCATATCAGAGTGTATAGGATTTAGATAGGCGAAATTAGTTTTCAATCACGTCCACTTTTTATGAAAAATAAAAGAAAAAATGGTATCATATAGTAACTAAAAATTCTGAAACATTTGGCAAACTTCGGTAGCTGAAGAGAGTTTGCAATTTTATAAAGTAATTTGCTAAAAAATTTGATTTTCTGTATTTCTTAGCTCAATTTAAAAAACATCAATTTAAAAAAATATATCCGATCTCAAAAAGCATTTAAGTAATCATAAGTCATAAGTGTGAATAATTTACAGATTCGTCAGTACATGCAGTGATCAATATTATTGAAGATTTTACTGTCATTGCTTTCCAATATGTAAGATTTTAATTTAATCTCAAATTAAATATTTTCAGAGGTCTTAATCTTCTTTACATCTAGCAATTAAAAAACAGTATTACGCGAACTTTTGAAATGTTTAATTGCTTGTTTATTGTTCTTCATTATCTTAATTCATTATTATAAAAGAAAGTTTAATATGTATTAAATTTAGTTATTGAAGAAAAATCTACCAAAAAAATCTATTTTTTTTAGAAATTTGTTGATATGAAGTTAAAAGTTAGCATCCCTGGTAAGAATTCATGAATAATTGCTCTCTCATTCAGGATACAAACACAGACACAGCTCGCTCAATTTTTCCGTTTCTTCCCTGTGCTTTGTTATCCCCCTTCACCTAGCACTTTTAAGCACGCAGAAGCACACGCTGCCGCACAGTGCAAATGTGCTGAGTTTGCCCATCACTAATCTAAGGGACCGCCGTAGCCGAACGGGTTGGTGCGTGACTACCATTCGGAAGTGCGTAGGCTCGAATCTCTTTGCATGAAACAGCAAAGTGGTCGCTCCTCGGCGGGCAATGGCAAACCGCCGAGTGTATTTCTGCCATGAAAAAGCTCATCTGCTCTTCGGAGTCGGCTTAAAACTGTGGGTGCCTTCATTTGTGGAACAACATCAAGACGCACACCCCAAATGGGAGGAGGAGGTCGCTCAAACAAGGTATCGAATAAAATTAGAGAACCTCAAGGAAATGCTTTCTACAAATTCCATTTTTGCTTATCAATGGCATGAACTAATGCTTAGCGCATACTATTCACATACGCAACACATGGGCTGAAAAGTCCCAGGCCTATCAAAGAAAACACGTATTTTTTGTTCAAAATTAGCTTCATTCATCAACGTAATTTCCATGAATAACAACGTAATCATTCCAGCGTCGCCCTGACATTTCTATACCACTTTTTTTTTTTTAAATTCTTTTATTTGCAATCTATTCTAAGAACAATAAGCAAATTATATAACATTGTGGTTATTTGACATGTATTATTGATCTCCAGCGAAAACAATAATAATATACTTATGTATATGTAATACATATATTATATTAATACAAAGTTAAGGCTATACATGTGATAACGTTATATGAATATGTTGTAAACATATTAATAAATAGTGATTAGGTACGAAATAGGAGATATAGAACATGTTGTATTTTCAGTCTAATTATTTTATTGGTTTCATCTAAGAGAGTTATTGCAAGCGGGTTTTCATGATAGCTGATCCTTTGCTGTACTGAATCTTTTAATCTCAGTTTTTATGAAAGGAATATGTAAGTCTGAATGAATGGCTTTATTGGTAATGAACCAGGGTGCTCTCGTTATCAATCTAAGGGTTTTCAACTGATATCTTTGTAAGATTTCTATATTTGAATTAGAGGCTGTTCCCCAAAGTTGTACGCCATATGTCCATACTGGCTTCAATAAGGCTTTGTATAATAATAATTTGGTTTCAAGGTAAAGTGGTGACTTAGGTCCAGGTAACCAATAAAGTTTTCTTGTTTTAATTTTTAATTGGTTAGCTTTAGCTTGTATATGACACTTCCATGTTAATCGCTTGTCTAGGAGTAAGCCTAAATATTTTACACTGTTACATTTAGGAATAATGTTTCCATTGATCTGTAAGTCAGGACAGTCATTTCACCGTAGTGTAAATAAAACATGTACAGATTTGTTGGTATTAACTTTAATCTTCCAGCAGTCTAACCAGACCTGCAAGTAATTCAATGCAATTTGTACTAGTGAGGTAGCTTCGGTTGGAGAATGACTGCAAGAAAAGCGGTATCATCAGCATATGTTGCAATAAGTATATTTTTTGAGTTACTGGCATATCTGATGTGAAAATAGTATAAAGAACTGGACCGAGTACGCTTCCTTGAGGTACCCCAGCTTTGATGTATGCAATGCTAGATGTTTCATCTTTCACTTTCACGTAAAATGATATTTCAGTAAGATACGATTTTAGAATTAAATATATCTGTGAGGGGAAAATTTTTTTCAATTTGTATAAAAGACCATGATGGCAAACTTTGCCAAATGCTTGTTGGATATCCAAAAAGACAGCTGAACAATACTCTTTTCTCTCGAAAGAATCAACAATGAAGTTAACCACTCGGTGGCATTGTTCGGGAGTTCCATGGTGTCGGCGAAAACCAAATTGATATTCAGGTATTATATTATGTTGTATTAAAGTTGGCGATATTCTCTGTAAAAATATTCTCTCAAATATTTTAGAGAAAAGTGTCAGTAAACTTATTGGTCTGTAAGACGTTACTTCATTTTCAGGCTTATTTGGCTTGGGAATCATAACAATTTCCGCGCATTTCCATTGTGGAGGAAAATGGTTTAATCTTAATATAGCGTTGTAAATATGTGTCAGCAGCATAATGCCTTTTTTTGGTAAAAACTTTGCCTCCTTAGAATCAATTTTATCATAGCCTGGTGATTTATTTTTACTTAAGTTTTCTATTTCGGTACGAATTTCTGCAGATGTAATATGCTTAATTGGCAACGATAGTTGGCACGGGACATCGATAAATCGAAGAACGTCAGAGTCGTTGTTGTTACTGCTGTTAAAGGCTGTGAAAGTTTTTTCTAGATGCTTTGCAAAAGCATCAGCTTTACTCTTATCTGTTCTGCACCATCTATCATTGCAATCTTTAATAGGTACACTTCTCTTCTTTGGGTGTTTTAGGTACTTCGTTGCCCTCCATATTTTATAATCATCATTATTATTGTCATTAAGGTTTTGAATATAGCTTGAGATCGATTTATTTCTAAAGTCTTTCAATTTGCCTTTGAGTTCACTAGTGGCTTTATTTAGAACTGTTTTATCTCTTGGATTTCTACTAGTTTGCCATTTCTTTCGGAATCGTCTCTTTTGTTGAATTAAGGCTCTGATTTCTGCAGAAACATGCACAGAGGTATGTCGACTATCGTTGTTATTTTTTTTAGGTGTAGAGGCAAGAGCTGCATCATGTATACCACTTTTGTAGAACGATTTATATTTTGCCTCGAAATAGGCCTCAGTTTCAGCGAAAGCCTACTCTTCATTCGAGCGAAATTTGTTACCGACGAGCATTTTCTTAGCTATGTTGGAGAAATTGTCATTGTCTTATTGATTTGTGACACGGTGCGTTGACTTGATGAAACAAAACAATGAGCAAACGTCCACCCACTTTGATCAGAGCTTTCTCATAGTCCAATAATCATGCAATATTAACGGCATACCTGCCTCTTTATAATGAAATAAACATCCGATCATTTATTTTAAAAAATAGCATTTTTCTTTGAATATCAAAATAACACCTCTTATTGGAAAACCCTTTACTAACTGAAAAGATGGTGAATGCAATAAAACAAATGTCATCTAAGTGTTGGGCCCGGGACTTTTCAGCCCATGTGTTATCTACACACATTGATTTTCTTAAGGCCAACATTTGTGCAGCGCTCGCCTGCTGGAATGGAAATTATTTATTAAAATTCTTTACTGCCAACGAGTATCCCTACGAAAGGACTATGCCGCAGTAAATTGAATGACAGATGAACTTGAGGTAGCACGTAAACACTCACCAACCTAAGTACTCACACATCTGCATATATATGTATGTATGTATGTATAACCAAGTGGTGTTGAAAGTGTTGCTTTAAGAGCCATTGCGCAAAAACAAGAGCAAAGAGCAGAAAAACGGAACTCGTTAGTGGTGAATTTTTAATAAAACATGAAATTATTTGTCATTATTGTCTGTGGTAATAATAACGTACCCAGTACCTAGGCAGTACTACTTAGCAGCCAACGTAAAAACCTGGCATGCACATACAAGTTTACATGCATGTGTGTGTTAGTTAGTTTCATAATTAAGTTGTGCGCTGGTCATCGTTGCACAGTTAAAGGACAAAAAAAAGCCAGGTTGGTTGAAAAGTCTACTAAGCGTTGCGCTCTCACAACTATCCAAATGGGCTGTGCCATGTTGATGGGTCAGAACCGCAAAAGCGGTGAAGTAGTGACCGAGAGCGAGGGGGGTTGTAGTAAAGATTCATTACATGCATTTTGAATATTTCATAAAGCAAACTTAATTTTCCTATTAAAATATATATTTTCTCTGTTATTTTGCAATTTTATGAGCTGTTCATTTGAGAAAAAAAAAAACTCGTTTGATTAACCAACATTTTAATTTATATTTAAATTAACTTTTCGTTTACTTTCAGTTTTTTGATCATTTTGAGGTAGGTGCATACATATGCATTATGCCATTTACCGTTAGAGATGAAAAAGGCTACATTTATATTGCTTATTGAGTTATTCCACTTTCCTCTATGGATATGGATTTTTTAAGAATTTTTTTTTATTTAACTTTATTTTGTATTTCATCTGTACTTATAATTCATGGAAGAACTTTTACGAATTTTCGAATTTATTTAAAAAGTGACATTGACTAAAGTATTAAAGGTATATTTCGTGTGAAATATTCTTCCTACTAAACAAATTTTGCATTTTATAGGTAGCTTTTAGAAGAGCTGGATCGGGGCTTTCCTTTTCAAAAGGAACAACAACAAGGGCATCAACATTTTCTACAACAAAGCAGACGGTAAGCCACGGTCATGCATAATCACCAAAAAACACCTAAAAGCTTTTCTGTGTTCTAATTTTAGTACTCCTGATTTTACGGTGGTGAAAGGGGAGCTGCAGAAATCGGCGATATACCTGGCATCGGTGTATATGCCACATGAGAAACCGGCGCCGCCAGACGAAGTGGCTCGATTCCTGTCAACATTAAACAGCACAGACAAACTATTGATGGGCTGTGACGCAAACGCTAGAAATGAGCTCTGGGGCAGTTCAGAGACGAATGAAAGAGGTGAGTCACTTTTTGAATTCCTATTAAACACCAACCTAGACATATGTAATGTAGGGACCACCCCAACCTTCACTTTTCCGAGCTCGGCAAACTTTCCAGGCTGGGAAGAGGTCTTAGACGTTACCCTATGTACAAACAATAATTCCCAAATAGTCACAAATTGGAGGGTATCCGACAAGAGGTCCTTCTCGGAGCACAGCTGGATCCTCTTCGATATTAATCTTAAGCTTGAGAAACCTTTCCCATATAGAAATCCTAGAAGAACAAACTGGCACACATTCCGTAGAGTGACCCAGTCTAAACTTCAACACTTAAACAGAACCATAACGTCAAGGGAAGACCTAGATGAGAAAGTAAGAGCTTTCGAAACTTCGTTGACGAAAGGACTTGAAGCTTCATGCACTACCATATATGGCAAAACAACCTATCCTACCTGGTGGAATGAAGATCTAAGTCAACTCAGGAAAATGACAAGAGAAATCTTCAACATCTGCTATAAACACAAATACTTCAAACCCTACAAAGACTGCCTTAGGGAATGCAAGAAAGCAATCAAAGAGGCTCGGACAGAGGCTTGGAGAGATTTTTGTAGTTCCATAGAATCAACCAAAGATACGGCCAGACTAGGCAAGCTTTTATCCAAGGAACACTCCTGCCCTTCCTTCTTGAAGAAAGACACCGGAGAGTGGACAAAATCATCTGCCGACACACTAGAACATCTTGTAAATACACACTTCCCAGGCAACACAGAATATATTGAGAACAATACTGACAGTGTTCAAACATCCAAAATATCACCCATTATAATCAACCACATCGTATCCCAAGATAGAATATTATGGACGATAAAAAACTTTGAACCATATAAGGCAGCCGGTCCAGATGGGATATTCCCAGCCATGCTGTGGAACACTCGAGAAACGACGATTCCTTGGCTGGAGGTCTTTTTCAGGAAAAGCCTTATGCTGGGACACATACCAAAAAGCTGGAGGAGGGTTAAGGTAATCTTTATCCCTAAAGCTGGTAGACGCGGTCATGATACAGCGTAAGATTTCAGACCCATCAGCCTATCCTCCTTCATCCTCAAAACTCTCGAGCGATTGTTGGATGTATATCTCAGGAAAAAGATTACAGACTCAACGATTTCACCATCTCAACATGCCTATCTCAAAGGAAAATCCACAGAGACAGCTCTTCATGAGGTTGTAAGTGAGATTGAGAGGAGCATAGAATACAAGCAATACTCACTAGTCGCTTTTCTCGACATAGAGGGGGCCTTCAACAATGTTACCACAAGATCTATAATTGAGGCTCTTAACATGTTAGGCATAGACATAGGTCTCAACGAATGGATAGAGAACATGCTCAAAACTAGAATAATCATCGGTGAGGCAGGCAGCAGTACGATAAAACGCTCTGTCAACAGGGGAACCCCTCAGGGAGGAGTCTTATCCCCTCTGCTATGGTTACTAGTCGCCAGCAACATCCTCACCAAATTTAACCAAAAGGGAATTAAAGTGGTGGCGTACGCGGCCGACATAGTGCTTATGGTTTCAGGAATGTTTCCAACCACAATCAGTGAGATTATGGAAGGAGCTCTGGTATTACTCAGCAATTGGGCCACGGACTGTGGGTTAAGTGTAAACCCGAGTAAAACTGAACTGATGCTATTCACCAAGAAAACCAAGGTGCCAAACTTTAATCTCCCAAAACTAAACGGCGTTTGCCTCACGCTAACCAAACAGGCAAAATACCTAGGGGTTATCCTGGACCCCAAACTCAGCTGGAAGTCCAACGTAGAGTACAGGGTAAAGAAAGCGAATATAGCACTTTACACGTGTAAGAGAATGTTGGGGAAAAATGGGGTATCCAACCAAAATTATCCAACTGGTCCTACACAGCCATTGTAAGGCCAATACTAACATATGCGGCATTAGTTTGGTGGCCTGCAACAGAAAGGAAATACAACAAAACTAAGCTGAACAAGATACAAAGAACAGCGTGTATCTTAACTACAGGAGCGCTTAGCACCAGTTCTACTGAAGCGCTCAATGTACTAACACATCTATTGCCATTAGATTTACACATTAAAACAATAGCTACTTGCAGCGCGGTGAGACTCAGAGACATAGGAAGCTGGACAACAAGGCTGTACGGTCACAGCAAGATCCTCCTACAGGGACCCCCGCTGCTCAAAAACGGATCAGACTACACAGTCCCCGACCTCAACTTCAAGAAAGGCTTTACGGTACGTTTTCCACCGAGAGCCGAGTGGAGCAAAGGAGAGGTGATTGGAAGACACGATATCGAAATTTATACCGTTGGTTCTAAGATGAACTGTGGTGTGGGAGCTGGCTTCCATTCGGAGCCACTCAACCTATCTCAATCAATTCGTCTTCCTGATTATGCCACCGTGTTCCAGGCAGAACTTTTAGCGATCAGAGAAGCATGCAAATCCCTAGAACTCTACAAGGTAGTTGGTGCAAGAGTAGCTATCTTCTCAGACAGTCAAGCACCTATTAAGGCCTTAGACTCCAACTACATTTCATCCAAACTGGTCCTACAGTGTAGAGAGGATCTGAAACTGCTCAGCCATTGGCTTGAAATTACCCTGATATGGGTTCCCGGTCATAGGAACATACGAGGCAATGAGATAGCGGATGAGCTAGCAAGAAAGGGCCCGACACTAGACATAGCAGAGGCGGTGGCAGTTTCCACCCCACTGAACACACTAAAAGCATCTATTGCTTCACACTATCATGCTTTAGCCGAAAGAAGATGGAAGCAAATACCTACGTGTATCACAACAAAAAACACATGGCCGTCATATAAAATCCAAAGGACGAATGACCTATTAGGATGTTCTGGGCCAAACATTTCACGTATCACTGCAACCCTTACAGGACATTGGAAAGTAGGGGATCATGCAGCTAGACTCAATCTACCCTCAATCCTATCTGTAGAAGCTGTCAAGCGGAAGGGGCGAAGGAAAGTCTGTTCCACTATTTATGTGAATGTCCGGGACTAGCCAGGGCACGACTCCGATCGTTCGGTAAGCCTTTCCTACAGCAAATTAAGGAGATCTCAGTCATCGAGATAAAGGATTTGCTCCTATACTTGGACCTCACTAAATGGATCTGACTTGGAAACAACAAAAACAAAAAAAACAAAAAACCATCTCATCATTTCACGAGATAGTGGTAATAAAACGGTGCTGGTCACTAATTAGGAGCATTTCAGCTAAGAAATGTTCAACCACCTCAACAACAACAACAGAGATCAGTTCATTTAGGTTTGATTGAAGATGATTTCAGTATTTGCTGGCACAATTTTTTATTATACTTATAGCTTTATACGATTTGGATTCTGGGATACTGGGTTAATATATAAGAATTATGTTATCGTTTTGCATGGAAATCAGTATTTAAACGAGTGTTCTTTTTCAAAACGTACGCAAAAGAATACGGCTATTGGAGGATTCAAGCTTGAGGTAGTTGTATTCATCATCTTTTGGCACTACAACTCTTTGTGAGCTTTGGCCTGCTGCACGTGGGACCTCCATACGTCTCGAACGCTTGCGACTTTTTCCCAGTTCGTTAACCTAAGTTTCTTGATGTCATCCTCTAGTTCGTCGGTCCATCTTGTTCTCGGCCTTCCTCTTGCTGTAGTGTTGAACGCTCTGGCTTCTACGATTTTCTTCTATGCCCTCGTACCGTCCATTCTTGTAATGTGACCCAGCCATCTTAGCCGCTGCGCTTTGATGAAACTTATAACATTTTCGCCCTTTATCAGTTGATCTAGCTCGTCGTTCCATCTTATCCACCACTCGCCGTGATCTTTGATTGCTCCGAAAATTATTCTGAGTACTTTTCGTTTTTGTTTTATCTGCTTCAATTAGCGTCCACGATTGAGCTGCATAGCATAATACTGGTCTAATGATGGTTTTATACAGAGTCAATTTGCATTGTCTGTTTAGTAGTTTTGATTTGAAGAGTTTCGTTAACGACGCTCTGTTCGCTGCTAGAGTTCACTCATCGATGGTGAGGCTCATTGAATTGGCTCTACTCAGTTTGAAGCCTAAATAGGTAAAGGGTTCAACGATTTCAAAAGAAAAATCGCCAATTTTCAGTTTGCCTAATGTTGGTTTATTTTGTCTGGACATCATCATATATTTCGTCTTATCTTCGTTGATTTTAAGTTTAGTTTTATTGGTGCCTGCAATAATTATTATTGTTGTTGTTGTTGTTGTTGAAGTGGTTGAGTATTTCTGTTGAAATAATCCTAATTAGCGACAAGCGCCGCTTTACAACCACTCCTCTCGTATGAGGTCTGGTTCTTGTTTTATTTTCTTGTTTTTCTTGTTTTAGTCAGATTCATCTCGTAAGATCTAAATATACCGGCAAAATTTGTTTCTCTATGCAGAGGTTTCATTAATTTGTTGTAGGAAAAGCTTACCAAAAGAACGAAGTCTTGCTCTAGCTTGACTTGAACATTGGCAAAAATACTGGAAAAGACTTTCTTCCACCCCCTCCGCCTGACAGCTTCAATAGATGGATTTGAAAGTATGGGTAAGTCTGGCTGCATGATCCCCTACCTTCCAGTGACCTGTAAGTGTGGCAGTGATACGTGAGAAGCTTGGGCGAGAGCATCCTAACAGGTAATTCGTCCGCTAGATGTTGTACGACGGCCGTGTTTTTCTTGTTGTAGTGTAACTACATGCTTCTACCTGCTTTCGGCTAAAGCTTAGTAATGCTTGCTTCAGCAATGGAATTTTTTTCTTTTTTTTTGTGTTGAATGGGATAGCAACTGCCACCGCCTCTGTTATGTCTAAACCTTTTCTTGCTAGCTCATCTGACCGGAAACCCATATCAGAGTAATTCGATGACAAATGGCCAAGCAATTCGGGTTCCTCCCGACGTTGTGAAACTGTTTTGGATCAAATGGAATTGGATTATAAAGCTACTTGACTATCTGAAAAGATAGCTACTCTTGCACGAATTTCTTTGTAGTTCTTCAGTGATTAGCAGTTCAACCTGGAACACTTTTCTTTATTTATTTTTTTTTTTTTTGGTCGGTAACAATCACAGCACTCAGACAATCCATTGTACTGCACTCGGGTTCGCTTATTAATTTTCCACCCTTCCTCCGAAGAAATCTGAGTAGATCTTGTGGTGCCAAGGAGCCAAAGTGGTCACTTCTTAACACATCATCACACCAAAGACCTCAAGCCTTATTCGAGCGAAGGCCGGGCAAACGCAGAGAAAGTGGTCCGCCGTTTCATCCTCCTCTCCACATGCCACTGGTCAGAGTGCATTGTCTGAGATGCCTACACTTTCCATGTGCTTCGCTCATAGAGAGTGGCCCGTCATCAGTCCAACCAGCTGCCTACAGTCCCTTCTGCTTAATGATAGGAAGATCTGCGACAGTCGGTCGCACATGACAGGTAACATCAGTTTTGTCTATCTGGAGCCTCTCTCAGCGTGTCAAGCTCGCTTGTGGATTAGAGTAACCCGTTTGCTAACCGTGGCTTTGGTGGCTGCAGAAGAGAGTGGCAGAATGGGCTCTGCGCCGAAGAAGTTGGCCTTAGAGCCCATCCTAGCTAAAGACTCAAAGATCTCGTTATCCGCGAACCTCAAGTGTTCCGACACCCATGTTAGCATCATCATATTATGTCTACCAACATAGTTCAGTCTGGATTTACAGTACTCAACTAGCCTTGCAGTGGTTAGAGTGCTGTTTAAGGCCATGAGCGTGGCTTTGCTGTCGCTGCAAACACATACAGATCTGCCTCTCCAACTGTTTTCCACAACAAAGTTTATTGCTTCTTGGATGGCATACACTTCCGCTTGAAACACAGATGCCTGCATTCCAAGAGCAAAGTGTAGTTTTGTCCCATTGGATTCCATGCTGGAACTCCTCAGTTTGCATAAGCTTTGTGAAGATTTCTAGATATTCCCTGGAAATAAGTATAAAGTATAAGTATAAATTTACTTGTTTAACAAGAAAATAATACGGTATTCAGAGATGAAATTAAGAAAATATCCGCTTTATCAAAGAGAAATAATTTTTAGTAAGGAAAATTTGTAAATTTAGAATTTCCACCACTCCAGTTGTGTGTGACACTCCAGTAGATCTTTATTTGTATATGTATGCAAACAATCGTGAAAGGTATAAAATATTTGCCTATACACACAGAAAAGGCAATTTTTTCATATTTTTTCTGCAGCAAAAGTAATTGCAACACTACCAATAATTATTACGGGTTTGGTGGAAATTAAATCGCGCTTTGTCTGTTTTCTGTTTTATACGTATTTTCTGACGACCTAGCAACGCCTACGCATTTGCATATCTATACGAGGAAGTTAGTATATTTACACAAAGGTAGGCGAGCTGAAAAGGCTAGCAGCCAACGATGAACTTCACTAATATCGTTTTCGACAGAGCAAATACAAATGTCCATAGGTATGTCGGCAACTAATTTCACCAAAGTAAATAAAACACCCACCAATATAATCATTCAATATATGCCCTTACGTTTGGTTGCGCATGTATTGCAATGCATGTGTGTATGTATGTATATGCGATTGCATTTGGGAAACGCTGACTGACCGAAAATTCACATCAACAGCGCGTACTAACTAACTGTAGCTATGCGCACCCATATGAGATTCCCCACCCACACCCACACCCACACCAACACCAACACCCGTTCCTCTTCCTTCGCATCAACTATCACAACGCTGCTGGACGTGCCCGACCAATGGTCAGCCGGCATTTGCATACGCAATCAAATCGGAAACAGCGGCGAATATAAACACAAACTCCAACAAAAAGCAAACATACGCAAACACAAATACAAACAAATAAGTGGCGCGCAAGTCAAAGGCGTGATTGTGTGCTGTCGATCGAAGAGAGTGGGGGCGGCTATTGGGGCGCAGTATGACCAGCACGCAGGTTAATAAAGTGACCGCGTTATATGGGCGTTTGCATGTGCACTTGTATGTGTGTTGGCGACTCTCTGTGCGCGCGTGTGGTCATATCAAGCTCACACCTGATGCCATTTAAATATTTGCGTATTTACTGATGACGCGCGCGCTGTCAGCATCAAAGGTTTCGCACACGCTCCCGACTTCATCTCCGCCTGAAACTTTTGCGCGGTCAATGCGCGCCAGGCGGCTTCGCGCCGCTACACCTATGCATGAATCGAAATGAATATTCGCTGACTTTGAGCTGTTTCAATTTAAAATTGCGCTGCATCAACACAAAATTTGATACAATACAAGTTGGCTGATGAAAGGGGAGTAGCTGGCTGATGATGAGTGGCGCAGCCGTCACATACTCACTCGGCGTTAGGTGCGTTGAATTGTAATTGTTTATACAGCGCGGGGTGCCGATGGTTTTGGTGGTGGATTTGAGTCATCTTTTCGTCGCGTGAGTGTGTTTTGCTACATTTTTTAGTACTCTTACACTAATTTTTGTTTTTGTTTGTACGTATTACTATTTTTGTTTTTAGTGAGTGTTTGCTTTGATTTCCCACGGAAATGGCGCCCATTTGCATAGCCTATGGCCATCAGCTTTGTGGCGTTTTAAATACACATTCACGTTTTTGATTGAAAGGTCACGTGGTCGCTGGGTGGTAGTTGGTCAAATGGCATTGCGTGGCTCGGCGTGTGGTTGGCGCATTTGCATACTTCGAAAAGTTATTATTTCGATTTTCATTTACACCTTTTTCACCGCACATGGATTACCAAATTAGAAGTAAAGTGCAGCTGGTATATTGGAATGTTGTCATGCCCTTTGATCTCTTTGTCACTTAAAAGGATGCCGAACGAAAGTAGGCAGTGTGATTCACATATCAAACCCACTCTTAATAAGGGGAGTAATTGCAGCTGAATAAGTTTTTTTTTTGTTTTTTGGCGGTAAGATTGGGTTAAAAATGTCTTCGCACCATATAGTAACCGTGGACTATAAACATCCCTCCCCTTCTCTCGTATTCTTTCCTCAACCCCGTGACTGCTTCCGCATTGCTTCGAGGTAGAGGTCCAAGGTGGCGTCCTAAGAAGGGCACTTACTTACTCAGCCTGCGTCCAAGGTCGCTTGTTTTCAAAAACATATGATTAATGCTATTTCCATTTCACGCTTCTTTTCTCGGGCATCATCATTTTCTCCATTATTTCTTCAGGTGTAAATACACCAATAACTCGTTGCAGAGCTGTTCTCTCTGTGTTCCACCTCTCGCATTTGAATAAGGTGTGCTCCGCATCATCATACTTAGTACCTCCATAAATGCAATTTAGTGGGTGCACCTTTCCCAAAAACTGTGGGAGGTAATAGTCAACCTCACCATGCTTTCTTTTTACCCATTTTCATAAAACAGGTATTACTCTCGCTGCCCATCTTCCATACTGCTCAGAGTTCCATCTTGTTTGCCAAAGTGTGGGCGTTTAAATTCTAATGTCAGAAAAGCAAGGTCCCAGAATTCCTGAGATTTTTGCTTCCCATCTCCTTTTGCGCTCTTGTGCTAGGAGATCTATAAGTGTAGGGACAGTTCCGCTGATAACTAAAACCGTTGCTTCTGATACAGTTCTGTATGAAGAAGCCACTCTGAGAGGGCATATGCGTTGCACCGATTGCAGCGTTTTTCGCCGGCATTTAACCCTTAGCGAATCTGCCCATATTTCGCATCCGTATAGAAAAATCGAGTTCGTCGCGTTCTTTAAAAGTGTTCACTTGTTCTGAGTTGGACCTCCAAGGTTTGCCATGAGCTTACTTAACATTCCGCGCACTTTGGCAGCTCTTGTGGCAGCATGATTTACGTGCAACCAGTAAGTTAATCTTGCCTCTAATTGCACTCCTACGTATTTGGCCACTCTTTGTGTCGATCAAGTGGCTTCGAGTACTTCTATATCTATTTCTAATGGGATACGTCCGTTGGTTAGAAGGATTAGCTCTGTTTTCTCTGTGGCCAGCTTTAATCCACGGTCTTCTAGCCATGTCTAAACTCGAATCATCACTTGATTTAACTTCCTTTCGGCTTCGCCAGTATTTCGAGCAGTTATTTCAGCTACAATGTCGTCTGCGTACCCAACTAGATTCACATCCTCAGGCATCTCCATTCGAAGAATTTCATCGTAGTGTATATTCCAAAGTTTATATCCGCAATGTTTTCAGCCTCTTTTGACGTTACTCCTACGTCTAATTCCTGAGGCGTCATTTCCTCTGTTTCATTGACCGTCTTTGATTTCGCTATGGTTGGCAATGAACCGTCATAAGAGCCATATTCACCATTTTTGGTGGCGAGTGAAGCAATCATGGTTTTCTTACGAAAGAGCTCGGCTCTAAATCTCCATCATTAATAGCCTTATGCTATTTGCCTTCTTTTTGACTTTTTTCCTTAATTGTATCCATACTTTTTATTTAACCAGCGCATCGTGAGCAGGGGAGCGAGCCGAAATAATCAAGAGCAGGTGTACCCTCGGGCACAATGTGCCTACACCAGTTCCCTGAGGCTTGACCTACGCTTTACCGATCCCAAAAAACACGGACGGACCGGCGCTCGCACGGAGCAACAAAAGCTACTACTCTTTCGCCCAATGAACACTTCCTGACCAGGGTCCAAGGCGGCTGGTTACTGATATACACCGGAGCTAACACATCGGCAGAGCGAACTTACATCACCACTTTGAGGCCGCAGGTGCAAAGCCAATAGCGACCTTACCACGGACTCCCAGTGCGACCCGTTGCATCCCGGTCATGCTTTTTAAGTAAACAGACACATCTAACATGAACAGACACTGACGAATCCACCGTCCAATATGGGAACAGATTTGCTGGGTTTTGTCACTTAACTCTCTAACTAACTCTTACAGTGTCGCTGAAGTGAGAGACATTTTCACTAGGGTCCGCGGAGTCGTCGCAATCGTCAGCTCCTTGAGGGCTGAATAATGGGCATGAAACCTGACATACTAGTGTAAAGACTAGTTTCATTCGAGGTTGTCTGCACCACGCATTGTTTGCCTAAATAATTAAGGTACATGAAGTACTTTATTATGTATGCCAAGTCGGCCAACTTCTAGGCCTCTTTTCCCTTTTTGTATGGCAGCCGAGTAGACGTAGAACGAGCAGAAATTAAACCGATTTTTATTTAAAAATCTCTTTTAAGTAAGTCCTATTTCTCTAGAAAAACAAAGTTTTCGAAAGCATACACCATCGGCAAACACTGGGTTTCCAACCAAAGGCGGAGGAAAACTCCAGTTCTCTTCTCCCGTGTATTCAAGCATCAAAGTCAAAGTTTTCAACAGAAAAATGAGTTGAAATAAGCCTTTTGTTTGCCATATCTGGCAGTGCCTTTAAACCCACCAATTCAAACCCAAATGCATTACACCACATTTTCATTCGCTACCCGCAAAAATTAGCTCAATTTCAACCCATTTGATTTTCTAAGTACTTTTGTACACAAACCTCATTTAATTACATAAATTTTTAATAATATTCCCCAATCATTTTCTGCTAACTTTCACCCGAAAAGTAACAAACACGTTTACGGCGTACGCAGCAAATTAACTCAAAAATTAACAACAACAACGAAATTATGACAAAAATTTCATTTCATTATCAACTGTATAAGAAATTTTTAATTCGACCGCCAAAATACCAAAAAAAAGTCTAAACAAGTGCAAGTGGAAATGAAAATGAAAATGCAGAAATCTCCAAGGACTTGAGCGTCGTGGCAAATCAAAGGTATAAACGGGTGTTGAATTATACAGTCACAATGACTGCTTAAAAATAGCTGAGAAATATCCTTTCACTTTCACTTCCACGTCCCCTTTCAACAGCAACTACTCAGCCTCTTCACGCTACTTTTTTGTTTTTACTTTTTTCATATTTATTTTACTCATTACGTCTGCTGTTAAGGCTTTACTTTAATTTCATTTTACGATTTAACTTTACACCGGCCAGCATGGGAAAAGGTACTCAACGCCAAGTGGCTCAAGTTCAATTAAATCCTTTTGCAGCCTTTTGACGCACTTAAGTGCCACTTGGACAAGGCAGCAACTTTACCGAAGAGAGCTGAGTATGAGCACCACACCACAGCTAATGAGAGATTTGCTATTTTCCCTGCAATATTTTGGTAATTCTTTGTGACTTTGCACTGTCCATCATGGCCTTTTGCTTACTTCCATGTATTATATTTTGTGTTATGTTCTTCAGTTTCAAGAGTTGGTTGCTTTATTTACAACTATTCGAATGCTTTGTGTGAGGTGTTTCACTTCAAACCAAAATCTTCGTGTAATCGGATAAGGTAATTGGAGGCTTTGTCTAGACATTAAATGGACAAATAAATATTGTTCCTCTTCGACTCTCGCAAAGCGTAATAAAAGGCGGGAGGAAGAAGCGATTCGTGTATTTGTATGAGTTACTAAGTTGCTGTGATGATCAATGAGAGTAAAAAAAAACTCGCACGTCAGGTGCACTTTCACTATAAACCGACTACAAAGTGGAGCAAAATTAATCATCCTTTTTTTCTTTTTTTTTTTTTAAATTTCACACCACGCTCTTGCCAAGGGAAAGTATTCTTAGATTACTTCGTTAGAATGTGAACTTGGTTCCTGTGCTCTGAAACAGGTAATTCTGGTTATCAAAATTATAAATTATTTATAATTTTGATTTCGGTTTTTGGTTTTCAATTGAGGATTGTGGACAAACTTTTCAGTTAAGAGATGGCAGACTATCACCTTTTTTGTTTTTGTATAACTCTTTTTACTAAGTAAAAATAGTTATTTTGAGTGATGGAAATCTTTCTTTTGAAATTTAGGCGCTTCATTGCTTGTCTTTTGTATACTTTGTAAAAGATGGTTAAGTTTCAAGGGCCGGTGTTGATTTTTAATAGAATACAACCTTTTTTAAATTATTATTACTTCTCTTTACGATGATAATATTGGTATGATTCAATTACGTATGCAACAAAATATCGGCCAAATGACCGCCGCAGTCTCGGCGGCCCACCTCCATCCGATGGTCCAAATTTTCGATGACGCTGAGGCATAATTGAGGTTCTATACCATTAATGTCTAGAATTATCTCATCCTCTAGCTCTTGAATTGTTGATGGCTTATCGACGTACACCTTTTATTTCAAATAACCCCAAAGAAAGAAGTCCAACAGTGTCAAATCACCTGATCTTGGCGGCTAATTGACATCGCCGCGACGGGAGATTATTCGGCCATCAAATTTTTCGCGCAAAAGAGCCACTGTTTCGTTAGCTGTGTGACGAGTGGCACCGTCCTGTTGAAACCACATATCGTCCACATCCATATCTTCCAATTCGGACCATAAAAAGTTCGTTATCATCTCACTATAGTGAACACTATTCACAGTAACTGCCTGACCGGCCTCATTTTGGAAAAAATACGGCCCAATGATGCCGCCGGCCCATAAACCACACCAAACAGTCACTCTTTGTGGGTGCATTAGTTTTTCGGCAATCACTCTTGGATTATCATTCGCCGAAATTCGGCAATTCTGCTTATTGACGAATCCACTGAGGTGAAAATGTGCCTCATCACTGAAGATGATTTTCTTCACGAAGTGCCCGATATGCATTTTGATTTGAACCCGTTTTCATAATAAGCCTGAATAACTTTAACGCGTTACTCGATTATGTGTCTTTCCATGGTTTTAATTGAGTTAATCTGAAATTGAAAAATGTCAAATGAAATGCAAAAAAAACTTGACGTTTAGATGTGGTTCACATTCAACATCGGTCCTTGAAATTTAACCACCCTTTATATTGGAAGTTCGGCCGCCGTAGCCAAATGGGTGGGTGCGTGATTACCATTCGGAATTCACAGAGAGAATGTTGGTTCGAATCTCGGTGAAACCAAAATTAATAAAAAAAAACATTTTTCTAATAGCGGTCGCCCCTCGGCAGGCAATGGCAAACCTCCGAGTGTATTTCTGGCATGAAAAAGCTCCTCATAAAAATATCTGCCGTTCGGAGTCGGCTTGAAACTGTAGGTCCCTCCATTTGTGGAACAACATCAACACGCACACCACAAATAGGAGGAGGAGCTCGGCCAAACACCTAACAGAAGTGTACGCGCAAATTATTAATTAATTAATATTGGAAGTTCACGAGTGTCAAATATGATTGACGTAAATATATATGATTGGCAAAAAATATAATTATTTCAATAGGGTGATTAACGTTGGGCCACCTTGTACAAAAGTATTGTGTTTTTTTTCTAATTAACACAGGTGAGAATCCTTTAGATAAAAGAATTTTAAACAAAATTTTTATAGAAAATGTTGCCGTTGCAACTCAGCCTTGCAGATACGAAATTTTGATAGCAAAACTAAACCCGTTTGATAACTCTCCCCACCCATCGATCCAGTTTATAGAATCATAGCTTGAAAACCCCGTACTACGGAGGTTTTACGTAAGACATGGTTAGCCTTCTACTTGCGCTGCAGGTCCCGCCACCGAATGATAACATGCAGGGTCCCGTCCACTTATTCAGAATGAACTGTAATGGAAGTCTTAAACTCGGACAACTCCCTTACCTTAACCTATTAGTGTTCAAGAAATCCTTATCCATCCACGCAGACCTCGGCGCCATAGAAGCATCTGCTCTACCACAAAAAAGTAGTAAGGAATATTTGAGTTAATGCTGTAAATAGTGCATTTGGTACTAAGTATGACCTTAATGACGAAGCATTGAATTAGATGGCTCTTTCAGCATTTTAGCCATTCCGCGAAGTCATTTCTTCCCTCACTGGCGAGTCCTGTGTCATTTTAAAGTAATGAACAAGTTGAATCGATCTCTCTCACAAATGAACTTTTCGCTGGGCAGAAAACCTATTTGTCGTGGGTCATGCTAGCTTTGCTTTACTAGTAGCTTCGTCTGAACCGCGAACATCCATAGAACAATTTCCATGTATCTACTTTCTTCCCTTCTAGACTGGAATGGCTTGAAGTAGATCCATCACCCAGCACACCTGTCAAAATCTACATGGACGGATCTAAAATGAACAGCGGTATAGGATCAGGGTTATATTGCGAGGAGCTTCTTATCAGTGAATCTTTTAAACTACCGGAGTGTAGTGTTTTTCAAGCGGAAATAAACGCTATTCATGAAGCCTTAAGATAGTTAGAGTTAAACAGAATATCAGCAACAGATGTCTGCGTTCTATCATACAGCCAAGCTGCACTACGGGCCCTGGATGCCTTCCAAATAACATCAAGGAGTGTCTTACATTGATGCAAATCTCTTAATGAGATGGCCAAACAATATCGTATCATTTTTCGCAGGCCACAGAGATATACCTGGGAACTGTAGGGCTGACTAATTGCAGGAGAAGGTACCTGCACGCCAAGCATGAATAATTTTATGAGGCTACCTCTCGCAACTTGTAAGCTTCTTGTTATGGACGCACTTGCCAGTTCTGTAAATCAAAGATGGATGGCCAAGGCTAAATCTACGTCTGTCCAGGACTATTATAAAATTGAGTAAACTTCAAATTAGGACCTTAGTAGGGGCCCTCACAGGGCATTGTCTTATAGGAAATCATGCAAGGAGATTAGGCGTGCAGGATTTCTGTCGTAGCTGCAGGAATGAGGAGGAGTTAAAAACAATTCAACACCTTTTTTGCACATACCCGGCTCTAGCAGGAACCGATATTTAAAACCCTACTTCTTAATGAATATAGACAATCTATACACTTTAGGTATCAACAACTTTTACGCTTTGTCAAAAGCTCAGGATGACTCAAAATGGAAAGGGACCATTTCGTGGTCTAAGTGGCATCGCTGTCTCTATGTGCGATGCGTCTGCCAAACCTAACCTAACCTACTTTCTTCCATTAAATCCAGTAGGTGCTGTGCATCTGCCCGTCTTTTGCTCGAATCAGGTTTGAGGTCTTTGGCACTGTTGTGTTAAAAAGCGACCACCTTGGTTTCTTGGTACCACAAGATCTACTCAGATTTCTCCGCAAGACGGCTAGACTTAAAGGAAATTAAAAAGGGAACCTGAGTGTATTACCAAGGACTTAATGTTGTCTGAGTGCTGTACATACTTGCTAGTTTTTCCTGACAAAAAAACAAATCCAATAATAATAAATCTCAGTAGACGGCTGTAGTGATCGATATCTCGTAAAGTATCGATCAAATTAAAATATTATATTAAGTTTATGCTCGTTGTCAAGGTGATATTTCAAAATAAAAAATTCGTTTGCTGTTTTTCATTTGTTACATTCAGCTGTGAGTTACAGGGTGTTAAGAATGGAATTCACTACAGAGAAAATTCAGTGTGTTTTACAGTTTTTCGTTGATAAAGGTGAAAACGCGGTGAAACTGTGACGGTGAATGGTGTTTATGGTGCCGGTACTAAAAATAAATAAATAATTGGCGCATACACTTCTGTTAGGTGTTTAGCCGAGCTGCTCCTCCCATTTTGTGATGTGCGTTTTGATGCCATTACTGTAACAGCTAATTACGAGCAGTTTTGGTTTCATAAAGTCCGTTCAAGAATTTTTGATGCTAAATAAAATCTCGAAAAAATCACAGAAATAATCGAAGTTGACCGGCACATTAGTAGGCATTGCATCGCCCAGGAGCTAAAGATCGACCCTAAAACAATTTTGAGCCGTTAGGGCAAAGATTGTACGCAAAAATAATGGGGTTCTTTCTTCTTAAAACACTTTCTAAGGATTCACAATTTATACTTACATTTATTGATTCATTGAATGTAGAAAATAGCTCTACTTTGAACTACTCTACCTATTCTGCTTTCTTCCATCTTGGTGAAAATGGATCTTTTTCACGATGCTGGTCATATTTTGGGAAAGTTCGGTTTTCAGATAAGATCCGATGAGGTGATTTTAGGATTGTTTTAGGGTTATGTTCTTCAGAAGACGTATCAGCGAAGACGTAGGCATGGTTCAGCAAATTGGTTAAGGTTTCTTAACATGCCCTACAGTATAAAATTATTTACACTGGCATAAGGTAAGTAGCCCGGTGTGACGGGTTCAAAATTTTCGGAAGAAAAACATCTTGAAGATATACTGAAAAAATTTCAGACAGAAATTTTATTTATTTTAAAAGTTATAGCTAAAATAAGAGAGCGCTTCGTAGTGTGAAGCGAGTGACACGCCAGCAGCAGCTGCTCTAAACACCCAACATAGCAACGAAAGTTTTAATCACTACTTTTACTGGGAAAAACGTTCTGAAAATTGCTACTTATACCGCCGCGGCGCGCCGCTTGCATCTTTAATGAGGGTTTTCTACCTGTACTCAAGGTTATAGAGACAATGGGCGTTACATTAGGAGAAACAGTCAGGGAATATGCCAGGTAGTAGGCACCAGGCATAGCTGATTAATGTAAGTATACTTTTTTTATAAAAAATCTATTGTCGAAACTTTAAACGCGTTTTTCTCAAAACCATGTTTTCGAAATTTCGGGGAATCACTAACTAAAACTATTCAACCGATTTGGCTAAAAATTTAACCCGTTATTCTAGACACACATATCTAGATCCCGGGCCTTTAAAACATTTAATTTTTTAATAATAAACTATTTAATTTAAACAATTTATGAAGAAAAAAAATTAGATTTTGAGAACTTTTTTCACAAGTCCGCCATTTTGTTTTTGTGTTTTTATTATTGTGTATATTTTAGGTTCGGGACCTAAAATAAAGTCTACAGAATAATAATCTCTCTGAATTTCTTATTTCAGATGATTTTGGAAGGCTGTCTGTTTCCCCGAACCAACTCATCTTTTTTTAAGGACTCCACTTTGACGTCAAAAATTTTAAGCAAATTAATATAAAATTAACTTTAAAAACAATGTTTTTATATACTTCAAAACACCAATAAAAACATGTAAAAACTTTGAAACGGTCGCATTTTATTTTATTTTTAAAAACGATTCATGAAAAAACGTCGAAATTTCGGTCGTTACAGCGGACTACTACCATAAACAGTGAATATATTTATTATTACACTACATGTTATTTATGAGTTGTTCACATGGAATGTATCTCTCATTTTTTTTCCTCTAAAATACATACATACTTGTTACAAGAACGTAAAGAACTAAACTAAAAAAAAACTAAGATTAAATGAATTCCAATTTTCAATTATTTCGGTGGTTTCAGAAAAGTCTTCTGCAGCCTTCCAATTGTGGTATTGCTTTGCTATCACAAAAAAAAATTATATGTAGTTCCACTTATATGAACTTATATGGGAGCACGTATTGTGAAACCTTTTTGCAATTCAGTAGCTATCTGCAAACGACCTTAGTAGCACCTATCCCTTTCTTTGTTATAAATTCTACAAGATTTTTGCCAAAAATACTTGCGGCCGACTTTGAGGTCGTTTTAAACTAACCGCAGGTGTTGCATTCATTTGGGGCTTTGCATTAATTATGATATTGCAATAGTGGCAGTAGTAATATGCATTAATACATACACACACACACACACATACATATAAATATATATTAGTGTTTGAGTTGTAATAACTGCTACCCTGCGTCTGTTTGCATAGGAAAACTATTTGCCACACTTGCGACCATGGCCAGGCCAACGCCGTGGAACTGAATTTCAAGTGTGTATGCACACCTATACCTAGTTACACATAGATACAAACACATGTATGTTTATAAATATGTATATATTTGATATTATAGGTGTAAGTCCGCTGCAATGCGGGCAAATGCCATTAGAAGAAGCCGTTGCTGCCCAGTTTATTTGGGGCCACCTTCCTTTGGTTGATTGCTTTATGCCTTTCCCGATGGCTACGTGCTGGGCGTGAGCTGCATAGCAGCCAAAGCGGAAGTAAAACTCGCTCCCATACATACGCATATTTGAGCATATTTGTGCATAGCAATTCTTAGGTATATCCACCGAGTACACCTGAATATGTGCGCTTACTTGTAACTGCAACGAACTTTGCTGCATACATGCAGGCGTTCAAGCGCTGGCATGTGCCAGTATATATGTATGTATGTATATGTTCTTATACAACTTGGACGCTGTTGAAACTTTAGAGTTTTCTTTATTGGACTTTGTGTGCCATACTCGGATGTGGCTAATTTTGTGCTGTTAACATTCCACCAGCATGCGAAGTAGTCGAGTTTTGGCCATCACAAATGCATGCGTACACACTTATATAGTACAAATAGATTGTAAATATTCAAAATTCACATTTGGGGATAGAACAATTTAATATGTGTATGCACATTTTAGTTATTTTATTCCTGTAGGGAATTTCATTACCAATCCACACAAAAGTCTCACACAACGAAAATAAAATTGCAAAACTATTAAATTTCTCTGGAGATGTGTGTGTGTGTAGGTACTTACATGCCATATGCCATGAGAAATATAAAATTGATTTATTAAAAGCTACTTCGTCCTTTCGATGAATCTGATGCGGGTGTTGTTATGAATTGGCCAAGGGTTGAATTGCGAAAGCGCACAGCCAGAACTTCGAGCAAAGGCAAGCAATTTCACTTAACAAGTCAAGAGATCTGTACTGAGGGGTTGCATTGGTCATCAATCAATATGTGAGCAGTGTATTGAAGCCAGTGAACTGGGTATTCAATACAGACAGTATTGTAATGCAATTAAGGTTTCATATAGTCGTATATTATTCCAATAAGCAGGATTTTTACTTTGTTATTTATATTCCTTTGTGCAGCCTTCAAAAAATATTTATTCATAAAAAACCATTCTATTGCCTAAACAATTTATTTTTAACGGTTTGCGTTAAAAGAAATTGTGATTTAGTATTTTCGAAAAAAAATGTATCCACATTAGAGTTGGGTCGGAAAGCTAAGAGACCAATAAATATGTATTTCAACTCTCTCGATCGGAAGTGGTGCTAAAATTTACGGAACTAGTCGAAAAAATATACAAGTGTTTGTCATTTTATATTTTTGAGTATTTTGGCGGTCACTAGCAAATGATGGAGAAACCTGGAAAGGAATAGTAAAGAAGCCAAAACCCACCGCAGGTTGTAGCGTTCAGTAATGATGACGAGTAATGATGATGAGTATTTGTTTGAAAAGTTAAGGAGATATCACGGTTCTCATTCAGTCTTATGTTTGTCCTTTTCAAATCACTTGTAAAAATAATCATCAAGTGAGAATGAAACCTGCAAATGATTATGGTTTTGGGAAGTCTATTAGGTTCACACAAATGAAGTTATGCACCATAAAAATCTCAACCACAAAACCTCTGAATACCAAAACGAACAATAAATAGAATATTTACGAATATCCTGAATCCTTTTCCTCCGAAATCTGTATCTCCTTTGGGATTAAAATATGTATGTGTGTTCATACAAGGTGGCACAAAATTTGTCATACAATTTTGTTTTTGAATACATTTTTTGGCGTCAAATTTTTGCCCTAATGGCTTAAAACTATTTTAGGGTCGATCTTTAGCTCCTGGGCGATGCTACGACTACTAACGTGCCAGTAAACTTCGATTATTTCTGTGATTTTATCGACATTTTCTTTAACATAAAAAATGCCTATACGGAATCGACGAAACCAAAATTGCACGTAATTAGCTGTTACAGTAATGGCATCAAAACGCACATCACAAAATGGGAGGAGCAGCTCGGCTAAACACCTAACAGAAGTGTATACGCCAAGTATTTATTTATTTTTACTACCGACACCATAAACACCAACGCCGTCACAATTTCACTGCGTTTTCACCTTTGTCAACGAAAAACTGTAAAATGCACTGAATTTTCTCTGTGGTGAATGCCATTCTTAACACCCTGTAACTCACAGCTGAATGTAACAAATGAAAAATAGCGAACGAAATTTGTTAGTTTGAAATGTCACCTTGACAACGAGCATAAACTTAATATTTTAATTTGATCAATACTTAACGAGATATCGATCATTACAGCCGTCTACTGAGAAAATAATGAATTTCTTTTCTCCCAAACTAATAAAGGGTGGTTAAATTTCAAAGGCCGATGTTGAATGTGAACCACACCTAAACGTCAACGAGAACGTTGGACTTCTTTCTTCAAGAGCTAAAGGATGAGATAATTCGGCACATCAACGGCATAGAACCTCAATTATGCCTCAGCGTCATCGAAAATTTGGACCATCGGATGGAGGTGTGCCGCGGAGTTGGCCAAAATTTTGTTTCATACGTAATTGAGCCATACCAATATTATCATAATAAGGAGAAGTGACAATAATTTCCTAAAAAAATTGTATTTTATTCAAAATCAACACCGGGCCTTGAAACTTAACCACCCTTTATTTTCTCAGTATGAGCCTAGTCGGGTCACAAATGAAGCGCCTTATTTTATAGTCTTACATGTTAGTTTTTTACGAAAAAATTTTATTTTGCTTCTTATGTTCTGAATATAAACTAAATTTACCATGAGTAAAATTTTTCGGATCATCTTGACTCCAGCGCCACCTACTGGGTTTATGTAAGTAAGTAAAAAAACTTGTTGTCGAATTTTACCACCCCGTTTAGAAGGAATGCAATTACGAACACACGCACACCAGAGTGGTAGTTTTCAATATATTTTTACAGTCTTGTAGGTAAAGTGTCCATCCGTTACTCGTTTGAAGTACTATATACAGGGTGCGAACGATATTTGAAGACAACTTGAGAGTAAAACTCGCTTGTAATTTGAACAAAATTTAACGAAGCTTTGCGAATTTTTTACACAACATTAATTTATTATGTATCCATAAAATCATTGAATAAAATTTCCATTAACTGCATTAACCTTCTCGAGTCGGGTCCGGAAACGATTGCATGCCCGAATCAAATGCTCCTTATTCATTTTGACCACAACGGTATTAATTGCAGGCTTCAGAGAAGAACTGGTGTTATGAGAATGTTTATTGGTTTCACTCTCAACTACGCCCCCATACGCTGTAATTCAGGGGATTAAGGTCTAGGGATATGTTCAGTCATCCAATCTTGTATCGCCATCGCTTTGCTCGAAAGAGCAGAGTCTTCACTACTGTCTCTAGAACCTCGATATATGCAGCAGAATTCACTCGAAATCTTTGAGTAAAGAGCCATAACAGTGGCTGGAAATTTCGTGCGCATGACAAAAGAAGCCTCTGTAGGCTTGGAACATAGCCCTCTATCATTCTGGTCATTCCTGTGGTTAATCTTTCGGTCTTGGTTAACATTTTTTTTTCGTCGGAAAAAACGACAACATCTCAGGCGCACCAGGATGTATAATTTTGTTCAGAAGGCTTTTGGATCGTTATTCCCGTGTTTGCTCTGACATAAACTATTTTCTGCGCATAACGTGGGATGTATACCGGAGGTCTTCATGGACAACTCGACGAATAAAATCCTCAGAAACGTTACAATCCATCAGAAGGACTCTAACCTGCACTTGCTGCAAAAATTCTGCAGATAGCATAGTGTCAGCACATCCCTCGTGTTTTTTGCTTTTTCCAACAGATTCTGCACCGCCACCTGATGCATCCAATTTACGACGAGCCTTATAAATGAATGAACGGATGCACTTAAGAAAATTAGAGATTTCTAAGCCGGTGTGATTTGGACGTATAGCAACGATCACTGCGTGTCTTTTAATTTCTTGAGTTAAGTTGTAGAACTCCATATCTTATCTGAAAAAGAGCAAAAAGAAAAATAATACTTTCGGGAATTTAATGCCACATATATAAGTAATATACGCATGTACTCAAATACCGTACACACCCTGTAGGCGATGCCTTAGTTTTACGTGAGTTCTATGTTCTTCCTTCATCCGATGTTGACCAAAATGTGATGACGATGCTCTGCAGACATTCAGATTACTTCACTTGCTGCTTGTAGCTGTCAACCTTTGTAACCAGTAGAGCTGTCAAAGAATCACCGATAGTATCGATAGTGGATGTTTAGAAGTGATGCAATTTTTGAACGAGTGAGGTCCATCACGCTTACCAACTTTTCCACCACGTAAATTGAAATAGTATCGGCAGTAGTAGAATGGCACTGCAGTAGTCTAGAAGAATGTACATATGCGTTCAGCTTATAGTCCATAGATGTCGCTAGGAGTATGTTTAAACCTTCTCAAATGTCTTGTTTTTTTTATCGGTCATCTGTCAACAATATTCAGTTCATTGTTTGTTACGTTTCATACAGCGTTTACAAGGCGTTTTTGTCGCTCTTAAAAATGTCGAATTTCGTACCTTCAAACTACGAATTGCGGACATCGTTGATTTTCTGTTATCAATTGAAGAAAAACGCTGCTCAAGCTCATGAAATGCTTATAGAAGCTTATGGTGGGCATGCTCTAAGTAGAGCACAGTGCTTCACGTGGTTTGAAAAATTCCGAAGTGGTGATTTTAGCGTGGAGAACGAGGACCGTGGCCGGCCACCGAAAAAGTTTGAGGACGCCGAATTGCAAGCATTGTTGGTTGAAGATGATAGTCAAACGCAAGAAATGATGCCAGAGCAGTTGGGAATGGCCCAAAAAACCATTTCCAAACGTTTGAAATACATGGGCATGATTTTAAAGGTCGGAAGATGGGTGCCGCATGAACTGACAATGTGACAATGCACCACCACATCGAACAAGAGCGACCCGGGCTTTGGTGGAGACGTACAATTGGGAACCGCTGGTGCATGCGGCTTACTCACCACACTTGGCGCCTTCCGATTATCATTTGTTTGCATCGATGGGCCACGCACTTTCCGAGCAGCGCTTCAATTCTCACGAAGAAGCCAATAAATGGCTCGATGATTGGTTTGCGGCCAAAGACCGCCAATTTTTTTGGCGCGGCATCCACAAATTGCTTGAGAGATGGGGATGGCTATTATTTTGAAGATTAAATTTGTAACCATTGTTTGTTAATAAAGATTTGAAATTGAAGAAAAGACTCATTGCCAAGGTATTATTTTTTGTCATGTATTTTTTCTTTTGTATTGGGGAATCTTTATCGTTAATAGAATATATTTCATCATTAGATTGACATGACAACCCTCTTGTGTGCTCACAACTTCAGTTCTATATAAGTTAGCGGAACGACCCAGATTTATGGTATATCCGGAGCGTTTCTTAAAAGTTATGGTCAATAATTTACTCTTTTACAACAACGAAAACACTAAAATTTTGACAGAAGTATCAGATTTCCAGTTTCCTTTGTTGGAGACGTGAACTTCAAATTGCACTGAAAAGTAGTTTTTCAAAATAGTTCGCGTTAAATTCGTTTAATCCTCCCTAAAAGATTTCGATCGCAATAACGAAATTTTCGTTTTTCATCAAACTTCAAACCCCGTTACAACTCATTGCTTGACGGTATTAACAGGTCCTTATTGAATATTCTATTTCACAGCGACTTTCTATGCCAACGTGCGTGTATGTGTGTTTGTGTATGAGCGCTTGTTGTTAATATTACATTTGCCGCCTTTACCCTCTTTGAATTATTGCTGATTTTGACATAACTAATTATTGAAAAAGCGACAGCAAAATGGCGCTCCAAACGCCAGATTGTTCACCCACCCAAAAATGGTAAGCGCCAAAATCTCGCGAAATAGCGCACAATTTACCAAACATGAACCGCACCATACCAATCATCCAATCCTGCCGTCCAGCCTTGCTACCTCACTCAAAATATATTCTCAACGAATTTTTAAGTGCACATGAAAATTACAACCAGATGATGGGTGAGTTGTGAGCGATGAAATGAAAATTATGATTTCCCAATACATAATAATTTTGACAGACTGGTGAAAAGCATCGAAGCGACGCTGAAAATTCATTAAACGCGAAGTTCTCTGAAGTCTGCACAAGTATTGAACGTGGAAGGAG
Source organism: Anastrepha fraterculus (assembly GCA_037575425.1). Classification (NCBI taxonomy): domain Eukaryota; kingdom Metazoa; phylum Arthropoda; class Insecta; order Diptera; family Tephritidae; genus Anastrepha; species Anastrepha fraterculus. The sequence goes on along the minus strand of JAYXIM010036759.1, from coordinate 26,984 downwards.
TGAATGGCAGAGTGAATGGCGAAAAGATTGGCTGTGGCAGATTTTTGGAAGCTGTTTTTTGACGAGCGGCATTTGATGGTGTTGGGTAGAGTTTTTTGAAAAGGGTTGAAGGCCTACAGCAGCGTCGATGGTTGGGGCAAGATTGTAAAAATATTTAGCATGCATTAGAGGCGCGGAAATTATGTATTCAAATACAAGTTTGTGCTAGTGTGCGTGCTCATATATGTATAAGTATGTGTTCGGTTACCACGCCAATGAAAATGTTACTTGTATGGCATTGCTGATCGAAATTGCAGCAGTGCTCGTGTAGATGGAGTAGAATGATTTCTATCGCAGAATGATTGTAATTATTTGCCAGTAGTTCAGGAAACAATTTTTTGAGGTTAAGCGTACACTGTGAAGAATTTAGAGTATTTGGCGAATTTTGTGTTTTAAAGAGAAGAGAAGCCGCACATCGATTTAACAAAATCAATTGCGATCTAAGTGGTTCACTCAATGGTGTTCATAAGGAGTCCTTCAAAAATTACGCCTGTCAGCAGTGAATAATTCCTAGAAGGTACCTGTAGAACAACGCGTCAATATTATTGAAACTTATTATGGGAATGGTCAAGCTTTAAGAACAACATATCCCAAATTTCGAGATTTTTTGGGGGGAAATAATCATTGGAATGAGTCGACAATTCAAAGGTTGGCGAAGGTTGATTCTGTGAGGGATTAAGAAAGATCTCACAGACCAAACACTGGGTATTCTTTAGAGAATATTGCTGCTGTAGGGCAAAGAATTGAGGCCAACAGAGCATTTTAAACACTGAAATTTCGTGAGTTGCTTCATGGAATGATGCGGGTTTTTCAGGAAAATCTTCTTAAGTGGTGAAGCCCATTTCACACTGGATGGATTTGTCAACAAAGAAAATTGCCGTATGTAGAAGAAAATGCTAACGTAATTTCAAAAAAATTGTATATCCATCAAAATGTACTGTTTGGTGTAATTTTTGGGCTGGTGGAATAATTGGCCCGTTTTTCTTCGAAGACAAAAATAACAGAGCTGCTACTGTCAATGGGCATCGCTTTAAACAACTAATAGACGATTTTTTGTGGCCGGAGCTTGAAGGAATAGACATAGACGATCTTTATTTTCAACAGAATAGAGCCACAAATTACACAACATAGGAAAACTATGCATTATTGCGATCTAAGACTCCCGGTTGATTAATTTCACTTAAAGGTGGTATAAACTGGCCTCCTGGATCATGGGATCTAAGTAAACTGGACTACTTTTTGTGGGGTTTTTTGAAAAGTAAAGTCAATGTAAATAAGCCAGCAGCGATTCCAGTTGTGAAATACAACATTCGGATCGAGACCCCTGCACTTAACGCGTTAAGATGTGAACAAGTCCTTGAAAATTTTAATTCTCCCATAACAACCTATAGATGTGATTTTAAGTCATGTATTTTTTCCCAGCCGCGGTAGCCGAATGGGTTGGTGCGAGACTAACATTCGGAATTCACAGAGAGAACGTCGGTTCGAATCTCGGTGAAACACCAAAATTAAGAAAAACATTTTTCTAATAGCGGTCGCTCCTCGCAGGCAATGGCAAACCTCTGAGTGTATTTCTGCCATGAAAAAGCTTTTTCCCATATAATTGCCAATTACCGCAGGATTAGTCTTCCAAATATCGCCTATAAGGTTCTAGCGAGCGTATTGTGTGAAAGGCTGAAGCCCACAGTGAACCAACTGATTGGACCTTATCAGTGTGGCTTTAGACCTGGAAAGTCTACCATCGACCAAATATTCACAATACGCCAAATCTTGGAAAAGACCCATGACACACCCCATATTTCGGCACCCACGTCACTGTTGACAGTTATAATTTTGAGGTTGTAAAAGACTTCGTGTATTTAACAACTAGCATTAACACCGATAACAATGTCAGCCTTGAAATCCAACGTAGAATCTCTCTTACCAACAAGTGCTACTTTGGACTAAGTAGGCAATTGAGTAGTAACGTCCTCTCTCGACGAACAAAACTAGCACTCTACAAGACTCTCATCATGCCCGTCCTAACGTATGGCGCAGAAGCGTGGGTGATGACAACATCCGATAAAGCGACGCTTGAAGTGTTTGAGAGAAAGATTCTGCGTAAGATTTTTGGACCTTTGCACGTTGGCAACGGCGAATATCGCAGACGATGGAACGATGAGCTGTTTGAGCTTTACGACGACCTAGACATAGCGCAACGAATAAAGATCCAGCGGCTACGTTGGCTGGGTCATGTCGTCCGAATGGATACAAACGCTCCGACTCTGAAAAGAAGAATTGTTAAGCACTGCATTTTAAATAAAAATAGTAAGAATCTATGTTTCTCAGTTAGAATAGTTGGAATGCCATCTCTTGTGAGTTTTACCTTTGGAGTTTTTAAAACCATACATACAGTTTTCTGTCATACAGTTTTCAAGAGGAGATGAATTGAAAAAATATAAATAAATAAATAAAAAACATTGGAGTTTAAAAATGTAGCTTCATAAATTTATACCCATAAAAGTATATAAATATAATTTTTGTTTAGTAATCCCATCATCTGGACTTGCTCCACAGACGAACTTTCTTTTTATTGCTCACTCAATGCTTTTTGTTACCTCGACCAACTTTTTTAAAATTACCAAGACTTTATTAATTAATTCCAAGAAAGAATGATAAATATTCGGTTTTCTTTTTTGCTTAAAACAGCAGATTAATTCAATCTGTTCTTCGCCTTGCTTTCGTATTCGCTTCGCTCTAACGCCACGCGAGAGACATGGGTGAGTGTGTGTGTGCTATACTCGTAGTGTAATGCACGCTTTGAGCTGAGAATGAGTAAATTATGCAATATGAAGTTAGTAAAATGTATAATTTACAATGCTAACTGTAATTTTTGAATGAATGCTTATTTAAATTTCATTCACCTTTGCAATCGCTGGAATAATTTTGTTTGTTTAGATTTGCTATTATCAATACACGTGAAAAGATGAGAGTCGCTCAGCTTCGGCTATGTGAACGGCTTCATATACATACATACATATGTAAATGAATGTATTCATAGCTGTCGAAGTAAAGCGAACGCCTATGCGACACGTGAGTTATACAGGGGGATCCACCCAGCGTTTGGAATTTAATTTGTCATAAATATAAAAATATTTTGCGATGAATTTTTCTGATTGGAACGAGTAAATCTTGCCATTAAATATGGAGCACAATTTCATTCCGACGACTCCCGCGGCTGACTATAAAGCAGTTCACTTTGTCAAACCAGTTTTTCCGTACATTATCGCGAGTTTCCGCACTTATCTGACCAAAGGCAGCTTCGATTTCATGACGCAACTCTTTTATCGTTTCTGGATGGTTGGCATTTATTCTTTTGAAATTAGTCGAATGAAATCAAATCGCAGCTTCTGGGTGGGAAATTGACATCTCCGTTTCATCTGACTATCCGATTTTTGAAAACAATGCTCAGAAGATCGAAAGTAAAGTTGATTGTTGATATGTTGCTAAAACCATATGAAGTTTATGTCTTTCTCTTCAATTTGGTAAAACAAACAATCAAATCATGTGCCGGGATGAAAATGAGCTTCATCTGAGAATATGATGTTTTTATAATAATACTATCTTTCCACCAAACGTTCTTCTGTCCCTTGGGCGAACTGATTAATCAACTGATAACTCAACTTTTTCTAAAAATATTCTACATAAATAAGTTTTTCTATTGTGCAATTCATGGCGCAAAATTAATCACCCTATGATTAAATACTACATGAGTTAGGCCCTACTCCTTTGCCTTGTGTAAAGTGACAACATACTCGATCGCAGTTACGCACAAAATCCTCAACAGAGCTTGGTAAACCTACAAGTTTCATTTAAACGTTTTCATAAGAACCACCTGCGGCTAAAAACTGTGATCTCCCCATTTTCTAAAAAAAAAACTGCATAAATTAGAAGAAGAATTGCACATTTTTCGAAAATAATTTTAATGAGACACAGTCCTATTTGACCAAAAAACCAGTACGATTTTAACAATAACGCATCAGCACATACTCGTACACCTGAAATCGCGTCGGCCAAGTAGAATGTTCTGGTTAGCTGTGCCTCCTTTCAGTTCCCCAACCCGAAAAACAAAAACATACCAAATAATCATTTCACAGTCCATTCCACCAATAGTCCTGGGAACTCCATGCCATTAAATTTCCAAACTTATAGCTGTGCTTACCGGTCATGGGACGACCGGCAATTCGCGCAGAAGCTGTGGGGGCCTTTCAGAGAAGGAGACTATTGAACACTTTCTCTACAAATGTCCAGATTTGGCACCCAGACGATTAAGGTCATTGGGTCTTCGATAGCCTATATCGCATCAAGCTTCTCTATTACATCAAAAGCTCTGGTTGTTTGTAGATATCTACCCGTTGGAGGTCACGTAATGGTATTAAAATGGCACTTTAGTGTTATTTGGAGTGTGCCAGTCTGGTACTTCAACCATTTCACCTACTCACCTACCTAAACGTTTCACAAAACTCATCTATGATATAATTCTAATCATAAACCTAAGGGAGCCTCGCAGGTAGTTGACTACCTGTTTGCGAAACATCCGATTTTGTGCACTGCGCTGCCTAAAATGCTCCCAGAGATTTTCCATGGTGTTCAGCTCATATTTTCTTCTATCGAGGGGACTGTGCGGCTTGATACAGATCGTTGCCCTATTTAATGATCCATGTATCTGCTGACGAATATCAGTACAAATTTATTTCATACGCTTTCAATGGAAACGAAGAACCGGTGTATGTTTTACTTTCCAGCCGACGAAAGTCTAAGTATTTCCATTTCATCATGAGAAATAAATTTTTTCATTCTAGTGAGCGTTAGTCAAACCTAGATGTTAATGGTTTGTCCCCCGCTGATATTATTGGCATGTCGTATGGATTCATGCAACGATTTTGAAAGCCCATTTGAGCCTCCCATAGGTCACAACTGGTTTAGTTTTAGAAACACTAAACTTCCTTTACTACAAGCATCTCGTTAACAATCACATAACATAAATAGGTGATTTTAGAGGTCATGAAACCATAAAATGCATCACAACTGGAAATGGGACTTGAACTTATTTTAAGGCTCAGAACCAACCGACCAATCGGGTTAATATGGTAAAGATGAAAAATTAACCGTTATAACGTCATATTAACCGTTTTCTTCAATTATAGAAACCGACATAAACCTTAAACCAAGAACGGGTTCACTACGTCAAGAACATTTGGTGAAGTCTTGGTTGGTTGGTTGAAGTGGTGATTCATGCAGAATCCAACTGGCGATTCCGCATCATTTTGCTGACATGTGCTCGTTATCACAACCTGGCTGTATCCAGTTTGTGAAGTTTAAGAACCTTATTTGGTTGTTGGCATCTATGCCAGACAGTTGCTGGAGACTCTCGAACGGTGGTTTGCCCAGGGTTGACATTCTCTCCTTGCATAGGGCTGGGCATTCATATATGAAACAGAAAATCGTTTTCAACTGTGGCAGTGTGTGTTGTGAGGGATACCCATTTTGGCTGATTGTTCCCCGACAGATCAAAAGCCGGTCGTTTCATGTTTACTAATGTTGACGTTTGTTTGAGGTTGTGGATGGGCCATAGCGTTCTGCTAATTTTCATGTTGTCTGGTCTTTCTATCTACAATCCGCGATTCGGAGGTATTTTAGTTAAATTGTATTCTTGATTGCACCCGATTCTGCAAGAACATCATTCATGGCAGATCCCCCGCTTGCCAAATCCTCATCTGATTTTTTGTTACCTTCAATGTTTCGAGGTCCCGGGACCCAGGTTGGTGAAGTTCCCTCTGATTCTTTATATTTCTAGACAATCTTTTCCCTGAATACAGCGCTGAGGGCCAGAAGGAAGACGTGACCTCAGCTTTGAAATCCAAAGTACTTTGGATTAAGTAGGCAATTGAGTAGTAAATTGGTCTCTCGACTCTCACCATGCCCGTTCTATCCCTCGTCCCTTGCAGTGTTTGAGAAAAAGATTCTGCGGAAGATTTTTGGACCTTTGCACGTTAGCAACGGCAAGTTTCGCAGACGTTGGAACAATGAGCTGTATGAGCTTTACGACGACATAGACATAGCGCAGCGAATAAAAATCCAGCCGCTGAATACAAACGCTCCGGCTCTGAAAGTATTCGATGCGGTACCAGCTGGTGGTAGCAGAGGAAGAGGAAGGCCTTCTCTGCATTGGAAAGTTCGGGTGGAGAAGCACTTGGCTTCACTTGGTGTTTTCACCTGGCGCTGGTTAGCACGAGAAAGAACCAACTGGCGCATTCCGCTCAGTGTATATCGCTCAGAGGAGTTCCATCGCGTACACGTAAAAATTTTAATTGTTTTCGAAAATGTTGCGGCGGAATTTCAAAATGAGTTATTATCGCTAAGCGATATGCAAATATTCGGCAATTGCGATTTGTCTGCTCGAAATCTTCGCGCCTCTTAATACCTACCTATATGAGTACACTTCACGCAAGGGTTGCTGGGTGTGCGGATGAATGTATGTCATGGCAGGCAGTAGGCTTTCCAACATGTTTAACCCCACCATGAATGGATTACCTATACAAACTTGCGATAGCACACTTCAATGTTGATAGAAATCTCTGCCGAAATCTTTGAAGAAATCTGTACAACAACAAGAGCAGAGTTTGTCGGATGTGAGCATGTCATTTATTATACGCTGGCGGTATTTAATTTGAAGCGCATCTCACGCCCAGATGAAAAACAAAACAAACTTGACGTGGCAAGGAGCAAGGGATGAGACATACATACATACATACATATAAAGCGATGAAGTGCACAGCCTGACGTGTCAGCCAGTCAGTCAGTCAGTCTACGGCATGTGGTTGTTCACTAGTCACTTGTCGGGTGGGAGAGGTTTAAAACTAATGTTTGTCTTAATCTTTGATTTGTTCTTCAAATGTAAACGACAGGAATTAATTTAGATAAATGATTTCTGAAGATTTGCGCTGCCATTCGAAGGAAATCGGGGCGAGAATTGTCAGTTACTGGGGGTGTTTATGGTTGTGTGTCGGGTAGTGTCCAAAATAATTGCGCGCTGACAGCAGTGGGAAGTGTAGTCCCGTTAGTCGCATTCGATTCCACTGGTATGCCGCGCTGTTTGCCGCTTGTCAGTGTATCCATATGTCACGTTGGGCATGAGTCAATCAAGCACAAGCAGCGCTTAGGATTACTTGCCACCGCCACTCGACCCATTGGAATGTTTGCTGCTTGCTGCCTGCCGCATCCTAGAACTATTAGTCCTTTAAAATTGTGAAATTGTTTATGCAAACAATTTTCGTATTGAAATTTGATTTATTTGCTAATTTGTTTGTAATGAATTTTCGCCCACCCCACTCACGGCTTCAATGCGCTGGGGAGCAAAGTTTCTTCAAGTATTTGCTAGTGCTTCGCTTTCTTAAGCATTTAATTGGCCGCTCGCATACAGCCGCATCGTCGCCCGGAAGCTGGAATTTGCTATTCGTTTGTTTCATTTCCACATCGTTGCCTCCGCTTTGGCTACTAATTTCTTAAGCTTCACTCACTCCAATCCAATGCTGACTTCTGGCCACTGATGATGCTCTTGGCATTGCTGCTTTATTTGTTTTTTGCTTTTGTTGTTTTCGATTTTCTCTATCATTTGCTCATTTCACTTAAAAGATACTTAGTTTATGTAGTTGAATTGAAAAATTGATTTCGAAACTATGGCGAATTGTTGAAGTCTGTTAGCGACTGGTAGCAGGCGCCTGGGCTAACGGCGCTTTGAAGTGTGACGATGATATGAAAAATAGCTTTCGATGCGACTTTGAAGTTCTTCAAATGCGCATTTTGATTAGGGAGCAAATTATTTTAGTTTTTAATTACTTTTCCAATATGCGAGCCTTTTTAGGTCTACAGAGAATATTCATAAAATGTGTAAGCAGATGTTGCACGTATTCTCATTTTATCTGAATTCTTAGTGGCCGCCGCAGCTGAATGTGTTGGTGAGTGACTACCATTCGACAGTGCCTAGGTTTGAAACCAGGGGGCATGAAACAGCAAATGATTTTTTTTCCTTGTTCACTCCTTTCGGAAGCATAGAGCCTCTGCAAGACTTGTCTTGCGTTAGTTTCGTTCTCTATTTGATTTCTGATAGGGTAGGTGATTAGTCTGCCGCTATCGGTCCCCATCTGTCGTTGCTTAGGAACAACGCCTTCTTACTGCTTGGAGTGCCTTCTCTGTGTCAAATTTCTCTACCAAAAGGATCACACAGATGGTTGAGAACTTCGCTAAAGTGGTGTATCTGAAGCTGCCTACTTCCTCTTGCTGGCGCCACTGATGCAATGTGTAACTGTGTGTTTTTGGGTTTGAGAAATGAGGTTTTTTAGAAACACCGAAAGTGGGTAAATTTGGAAAAGTGCGAGAACGTGTTTTACATGGGATTCGACCCCACAACCTCTGGGAAGGCAGGTTAGTGGACTTACGCTAGACTACCGAGCCCGAAAATTAAAAAAAGGGCAAATCTTCGAGCGTATTTCTGCCATGAGAAAGTTACTCATAGAAACACCATCGGAGGCGACGTAAAGCTTTAGGCCCCTCGATTTGTGGAAAAATCTCAAGATGGAGAAGGAGCTCCGCTAAACACCCTTCGAAGGGTGTAAGCTCTTAGACCTGAATAAGAAACATTGAAATCGAATGGAATGGAATATTCCAAACCCTACAGCATTATTATGTAGTATTAACCCGTTCGCTACATATTTTTATTGCGCCATCCAAAAAATCCAAATTTTTGTCTGAGTATTTATTTTAGGACCAATAACAATACAAATACATTTTTATTTTTTATTTTTTTTTTGTTAAGTGTTTTTTTTTTAATGTTGCCATATGGCAACAAATGTTTTGTATGGTAAAGAAAAACAGTTTATTTTTGGTTTTTGCATAAAGGTTCGTACATTTATTAAAAATTGGTTTGACATCAAAATTTCAATTTATTTATAAATCAAGATTTCTAAACTAAAGTTTCAACAATAACAAAATATTTAAAATAAAAAAATCCATTCAATACTATAAATATACACGTACATATTAGCATAAAAAGTATTATAGAAAACTATAGCTATGAAAATTACTTAAAATAATACAAAGGAAAGAAGTATCTTACCAAGAATTTAGTCGCTGGAGTGATAATCCTTAAAGCAATCGCGATTTCCGTTGGGTAGACACAAGTGAACCGAACACTTTGAACATTTGTATCTGGAAAATCCTGAACATCCTTTTAATTTGCATCTGTTTTTTTTCTCAGTGTACTCCACCCAATGTTGATTTCCATCATATCGGACAGAAACTGATGGTGCTGTTTCATATCTCTTTTGATGGGCTGTCGATGTTTTCATTCAAAGAGACTTTTGGCCGTCCACGTTTGCGAGAAAATGCGTCCTTATTTGCTTGCGCTAGCAGACTATCAGCAATGTCGTTGCGGAACTCAAGCAGATCCATGTGTTTCTGCTTTTGGCCTTTATTATTACCCTCATGATCCTTCCTGTACTCCAACCATGAGTTGCATATGGCCAGGTCAATAAACTTCTTGACCGTATCGATATTCTATACAATGAAAGAAGGATGTCTATTTTATCAACTCCTCCCACATTCTTGTTGGACACAGCCACAATGTAGGGCTGAGTTATTTCAACTTTCGTCTTTTTTTCAACTAAAAATCTTTGCACATTTTTAAGCGGCTCTTCGCCATATATTGATGAAATCAATTGGACAACACCTCCATTAAGCCATCTTATGACATAAAGATTGTCCTCCCTTTCGATGCGGTAATCAAAACTACCTCTACCTTCCTTTTTTAGTTCCTTTTCAGATTGCAAAGGCACTTTACTCCTCTAATTGTACCCGTAGCCCAAATACCTTTTTTCTGTAAGTACAGTATCAAATTAAGTGTAGAAAATGGGTTGTCAAAAAATAGCTTCAAGTTTTTGTTTTCGGGAATAGTTTTTGTGAGATGAACTACAATATCGGAGCAAGACCCTAGTTTTGGTCCAGAAATAACGGTATTTTTTCCTTGATATATTTCAAAGTCATACAACATGCCATTTGAACTACATAGACAAACAATTTAATTCCCCATTTTATTGGCTTTTTAGGCATGTATTGTCAAAGGACAGTCTTTCCTTTGAAAGGTACCATCATTTCATCCACACAAAGATTCTCTTCTTTGGGGATAGTATACAACTTTTTAGTAAAGATATTTATTAATGGACGAATCCTGAAAAGTTTGTCATTGCCTGGATCACTTGTTATGAACTTCAAGTTGTTTCGCAAGGAATGAAATCTATTCTTTGTCATATTTTGACGATATGCCGGAATATCTGTGGGCGCCGTTCAGTACATAGACAATCTGGGATAACCAATTGTCCCAATCATAACCTCCAAAGCAAGAAACTTAAAAAATTCTTCTTTCGTTAAGTTAAATGATCGACCGTCTTTTAAAAGAGAGGCTTGGTTTGTCGCCTGCACTACTTCTTCAAAAAATTCTACAGTAAAATACTCCAAAAAGTACTGTACTGGAAGTTTTACAGCGGTACCTTAACAACACTCAGAAAACTCAGCTTGAGGAGGAGCCCACGAAGTATTTTTCCATCGAAATTCATTAACTTGTTTTGGTTGATAGTTCGAAGTACCAGCTTCTGAGCTAGAGCCATTTTCATCCAAAACTAGTTCGTCATTACATTCCCCGTTGATATTTGTAATGCTTATATCATACGGATCTTGACGACTAAGCTCCTCCATCATAAAAGTTTCATTATTGTCAAATGCCTCAAATAAATCCTCTAATATTTCTTCCGATTCCGAATTCCCAAAGTCTGAGAGATCTGAGTCCTGGAAATTCTCCAAAATCTTTTCTATAACACTGTCGCTAATTTTTCTTGCCATATTTGAAAATAATATTCCGTAAACAACAACACGTCTCTCTGCTACCAGTTTCAATCGCAAATAAACTTCTTCTGCAATCTAATGCAAGTTAACACCTTACGAGAAATTTGTTGCCATATGGCAACAAGCTTAGTTTTAAAAATTAGCACAGCTTTTAAAGCTGCGAGCGAAAAAATATTTATATGCCAAATGACAGATTGAACATTTTTCTATATACTTTATTCAAAAATTGTTGAAAACATTTGCCCAAAATGCCTTAAAAAATCTAAAAATGTAAAATACAAATTTCAGAGTGAAGTGCTATATGCCAGAAGGCTTTCCTTAAAAATATTATATTACCGATATATAATGGGCGGTTATTATTTATTTTATTTCTGTTTAACCATTAAATTTCAATTTTTGAAAATATGTAACAAAAAAGTTGATATTTTTTACAAGAGAGTGTTGACGGCCTTTTAAAGTTTACTGTTGCCATATGGCAACAATATCGCGAAAGGGTTAAGGTCAAATGAGAGTATTTAAAGGATATGGAGAGACAAGTGGAGTGGAGATTACTTACTCATCTACAAACTTCCCAAATTCCTTTAAGAATCATAGCCGTTTGTCGAAGGCAAGGAAAAGTAACTTATTCATTCCTAGTACTTCTGATTCAGAAATTTGGCAAAAGCTAGAGAAAATGCTCTGTATCATATTCTACCATAGTCTTCTAAACCAGATCCGCACAGTGACCATACATCGTACCCATTCATAAGTTCTATCAGGGCTCGTAGCTCACGCCTACTCTGTTTGAGAAGACATTTTGCTTCAACCCTGTTAGGCATTTTCACGGGACACTTGATTATCAGTACCCTCAACGGTTCTCATGAAACTTTTTAAAGAAAACCTTGCTGTCCCCGACTGTTCCCGCTATGTTGAGTTCGAAGATTTGTTTTGAGGCCACTGAACGTTCGAAAAAAGCAAATTTAGACCATTTATCAACAGTTTGTTTCCTTAAACATCACTACGCCAGTCACGCAACGGATTTTAGCCTCAACTTGCATTCGGAGACTATTTTCGAAGAGGTGCGAGCGGTTTTTAAGTTATTTAGAGCATCTTGACTATCATTATAGACCCTGATTCTAAGTCCTCGCCACATTTAAAACAAGACTTCCGATTAAAAGACCGTTGTCATCAAACCTAAGGCAGAAAAGCATATGAATTTGCTGTCCAAATATGCCCATTCCACTCCAGGTCAATTATAATAAATTTTTTCCCCTCTTCACTAATGATATAACATTGGCGTAGTGAGTGACCCTTAAATTGGTGGGGAGTTAAGACGTTGCACCACTACAAATGAAAGATAGTTCACATTTATCACTTTGGCTGATTCTTCCACAAATCAGCATAAAAAGTTAAAAGTGTTTACTTGCATTACAAAGAAAAGCACAGAGTTGTAATAATTATATAATTTATATTAATCTATGGTACATAAATATTAAATAATTTTTAAACATTTTATGCCTAAAATCCTAGTATTTGTTTGCTTCGTTTGCTCTAAAGTTTAAGCTCTCAATCCAGTCTCTTCGCCACTTTGTTCGTCACAGCATTTATACTACTTAAAAATTCACTGGGCTTCCTTGCATAGACCACAAATAATGTGTAAGGTTTAATGAATTTAAAATTGCTTGCATTGATTTCGCCCTCACACATCTTCATGTTGATTAATGCCTTAACAAAGTCATCCAGAAACTCTTCGTGCTGGATTTCCGGTATTCGCTCCATAAATGAGCTGACTGCTTTCACATTATCTATCACACATTATTAAGCAATATTATAAAATCGATAGCACTTCTTCGGCACTTTCACTTACCTTTAAGATTCTGTGTGCCCTCATAAACGAAAATATTTTTCCGTATCTCCACGCTAAAGTCCACAAAACCAGCCTCTTGCAGTAATTTGCTATACTCGGCTCCCGGATCGGGGCTATTGTGGAAGGGTGAGATACCGTGCATTGCACCGATCATATATCGACCCCATTTTTCTGTCTTGGACAGTTCTATATACACATCAAAGAAAGGATTGCTTGCTAGAAAGACGAGCAGGCAATCGCCACCACTATAACGAAGCAATTGGTGAATATTCTGTAAAGCGCGTCTGAAATAACGAGGAAACGTAGTTAGTGGGCGCATAAGTGAACTTAGTAGTCTCAAAGAAACAAACTTACTTTTGATCCTTCACCCAATGCAGACAATAGGAAGAGGTGACATGATCAAATTGGCCGCGTAGATGTTGTGGTAGCTGTGTGCAAGTAATGTCCAACACCTCGAAATGTGTGCGCTGCGTGTTGCCATAATTTCTACAAGCAAAATCCATCATAGGTTCCGAAAGATCTGTTCCCCACATGGCATCGAATTTATGTGGTAGCAAGGGATAAACGAATTCCATTAGCACACTTCCAGGGCCCGAACCAATATCGATGAGTCTGTCGCATCCATCGGCGCGCCATTGCATCTTTTTCATGCATTCCTCAAAGATCTTTTTCGCATCACGGCGCTGCAAAGCACTGGCGTGATGATAGAGGGCAGCTTCATTCATGCTTTTTTTTCAAAATTCCAAATTGATATCTTTAACGTAAAATATCGATTAGCCGCGAGTGCTGAGTATTAACCGTTTGACATGAAATTGCACTGAGTGCAGCTTTTTATACCGATCTCAGCTGTGCGCCATACTCACACATATCCGACATAACAAATTAGATTATTATTATATTGTGTTAGGGACTGGCTCAGTAGCGACGGGCAGTTGTGAATCGATAACAACTCAGCGTAAGTGAAATAATTAATTTTAATTTGTTTTAGCAGTAATAATGTGTGATAATTTATTTTATTCTATATAGATATGTGGGTATGTATGTATGCATTGTTAGCTCTATATATTATATAAATGAAAAAACGATCAATTAAAAATTGCTATCACATGGCAATTGCAATCTCATAGGGTGCGCCCATAGTGATGTTTAACTTTTTTTCTTTTTTTTTTCAGAGGAGGTTAAAATTGAAAATGTCAGAAACATCATCAAAGGTACCGTCACACCAGTGGTATGTGGGTCATGCTCCCACTAACCCTATAACATTCCACCGCTCTCAGCTAATTCCACACTGAGACTGCTAAAAACATTATGTACATCAAGGTGGAGCCGTGTTAATGTCTTTTAGACACGCCAGGTACCTACGTCCAGGTTCCTCTCCTAATTGGTTATGGGGTTCTTAGGCTTTCAATAGCCTCAATTACTACTTCGTGACCAATAAGACATCGGAAAGTTGCAATATCGTTACCCTATATCGACTTGTCGTCTGTTTGAGTTCGTATTGAGACTTTACCTCACGCTTTCGTGTTAGTCGTCTGTTTGCGAAAACAGTCGACCCCACAGGAGATATGTTTTCAAATGGATTCTTTTGGTGACGCATCTGTTGGTTGTTCCTATCGGTCGCATTCCCTACGCTCCCATTCTAAGTTTTGCAGATTTATTAATATCCCTGCTGCAAACTTTTTTACTGCTTCCCATTTCTCTTTCGAGTTCAGCATTTGCGTTACAAGGTTATCTGGTGTGAGGATGACGCCGGGCCCATTTGCGAGCTCAAAGCGCTCTCCCTAAAATCTGGAAGAGTGAAAATTCACGTATTCCGCACTCTCATCTTCGATGTAGCACTCAGGGCATGTCGAATTATCTGCGCGGTTATCTTGTCTTCAGGTGTCGCTTTGTGTCCAGTTGCTTAAGTTCCTCCGCTCGTATATCAAAGGGAACTTTACTCACTATAACGCAGATTGCATCATCAGATACTGTTCATGATGGAAAGAATAATGAGATGGCCCCTATCGTGGTCCCGTTACTTTGCTCTCAGCGAATTTGACAACGAGTTACGTGATTTTAGCTCCAGTATAACCAGATTACCATTTTCGTAACTTGATTTTTTTGTTATTTAGTCTGAGAGTTTTAGTTCTTTCTTCATGACATTTTCCTAGCCTGTTCTAATTAAAAGTAATGTTTATAATTTTGTAAAATATACATTTTTTTTAAATTAGTTCAATAATTCACTTAGTTTTATTTAGCTTTACTTTTTTTAACATCTGGTTGCATTGCCCGCGATTGCAGGTGTTGTTGGTGTTCTTCTGCTTTCGGCAGTCAAGTCTCTCTCTCGCTACTGCAGTATTGCCTACCTTTGGATATAAAAACGCACTAAAATTCCCATTCAAAGAAAATAACACAACAAATTTTTATTGAATCATTTAAAGAATTTTGTATGCGTGACAAATTGTCTTTAGAATGTGCGTTTTGCTTTTAAAAAATGTGTAATGCGTATGTACAATGTAATTTATAAGTTATTTTTGTCAAGCGAGACTCTTTTGTTAAGGGAACGACTTATTTGCTATATTTGAGGTTATGTAACTAGATAAGGTACTCTTTTTGTAAAAATGTCAGTATGGTTTCTGTAGTATTTTCTGGTATTTTGTTGCTTATTTTTATAATGAATACACCTCTTGATGCCCTATGTCCCACTAAGGATTGATGGCCGGAAGAAACGATTACACCTCTATGGTTTTAATCCGCATTCAGTAAATTCAAACGCCTTTTAAAGTGTGTAAAAAGTTTTCAATCTTAAGAAGAGTTGAGAGAGGGACATTTAATATTCTTCCATAACCTTAAAAGGAGCAAAAAATTAAATTCACACTTTCAAAATATCAAATTTTATAAAAACCAACTAATTTTCATTAGCACTAAAATCTTCTCAGAGTGGCCTTTTTTAACCTTCTTTTGTATAATAATAAATTTTTTTTTTTAACCTAAAGTTTCGGTAGCTTTAAATTTAAAAAAAAAAACACACGAAACTTCAAAATTTTCGCATTTTCGGTATAAAAAAGCACTAAATTTATTGCGAAGAGCAAATGGTTGGCAATACTGCACAACTCAGCAAACGTGACGTCACGTACTCTCTGATGGGCGCAATCTTCTTTTTATCATTCTTGGATACTGTTCTGACTGTTCAGATACGCACATGCGACTCTGAGCGCGCTAAGTGTGCTAGCTTGCAGTACCGCTTTTGTTCGTCCTCCTCGCCATACTGGGGCGGCGTATAGGATAATAGAGTCAGTAACAGTTGAGAGTATCTTTCTTCTGCCTTCTTGAAATCCTCCAACGTTCGGTAGAACTGCGTTCTTAACTAGTAGTACTGTAGTCTAGTAACTTTATTACTGTTATTTTTACAGAATCCTGCACTCGACGTGTAACCAATTAAAAAGGCCATACATTTATGTAGCTTGCAAAATTACTTTTATTCAATTCAAAGTAATTCATGTACATTCAAAAAGTAATTAAAATTAAAAATAAATTTACTTTTGCTCGATATGACCACCCTTTGCCTTGACTCTGGCTTTGAGACGGCCCAGAAACGAATCTCAAGCTGCCCGAAGACTGGTCAATCTTTTAGTTCGGACTTTGCTCTACAAAATGGCCCAAAAAGAGTAATCCATCAGATTCGCGTCTGGTGAATTTGGGAGCCATTGTATGGACGTTTTGAAGTTCGGAACGTTGGTTTTTAGCCATTCTTGGTTCACTCGAGCTTAGAAACGTCCATGGTCTGGCGCCGAAATGTTTGTTTGCCCACCAACCTCCAGAATACTTTCCCGATAATATTTCGCATTACCTTGACGCCAGGCTCGATGAAAACAATTGGAGAACGCCCATCTGCGGTTGCTGCGGCCCAAACCATTACCTGTGGCGGGTGCTGCTTCTCGGTGGCCAATCGATGACTCAAATTCTCGTATGAACGGTCGGTCAAATAAACTCTATCATTTTGGAGGTTGCCAATTTGAAAAATTTTCTCGTTAGAAAACACAGTGTTTGAAATTGACCGCTTTCGGCCAAGCGAAGCAACGCCTTCGCTCTCCCAAGTCTGAATTGTGAGATCATTCGCGTTTTGTATCTTTTATTGCTTGGCTTTGAGATCATTTTTCAGTATGCGGCGAATGCTAAGGACAGATATTTTCAGTGCTTTTGCCATTTGATTGGTCCTTCTTCGGGGATTTCGCTCAAGTCGATTCTTCACTTTTTGAACAAATTTCACGTGACGTTATTGCCTTTTGATGACCACCTCCTGGACATTTCGCGATGCTACCAGTATCATTGTAACGAGTAATTGTGCGATAAACAAAAACTTTATTTACTTTAAAGTTCTCGAGCTCACGAACAATCGCTGGTTGTGATTTTCCAGATAAATAAAGGGTTTTCCAATAAGGGGTGTTACTGGAGGTAAAAGATCAATGGTTTCGTTGCTTATGTGGCACGTAGCGCCGTCTTGTTGAAAATAGACGTTGTCCAGATCAATACCATCTGAATAGCGCAATCCATTCACCGTAACTTTTGCTCTAGCTTCATTTTCGAAAAATTAAGGTCCAATGACTCCGCCGGACCATAAACCTCACCAAACAATCACTCTTTTCAGGTTTTTCCACAATATTTCTTGGATTTTCTGAGCCCCATATCCGACAATTTTTCTTGTTAACGAAGCCACCAAGGTGGAAATGGGCCTCATCACTCAATACGATTTTTCGATGGAATTCCGGATAATTTTCATGCATTTCAACGACCGAATCAGCAAAGACACGACGTTGTTGATGATCGGCCGGCTTGAGTTCTTGTGTTAACTGGACTTTATAAGCCTTCAGACCCAAATCTTTCTGAAAAATGGGAATGCCTAATTCCAAAGAACGACGAGGAATTGACAAACCTGGGTTTTCTTCAACACTTTCGCCTATTTATTTCTGTATTGCGGTCCGACAAGGTGCTTCACGATGACCCAAAAATGTACGAATTTTACGAACCGTCTCTGCCAAATTTTCACCATTTTATAGTGAATTTTAATCATTTCAATGTGTTTTCAATGTGTAGTTTCTACTTGCCAAATATCAAAAAATAGCAGCGTCAAAAGTGGCATCGGCTGAAATAGCGGGCTATTCAAAATAACACCTGCTATTGGAAAACCTTTTATATTAACAGTGACTAAAGCAATTATCCATACAACTGATGGGCAAAAGAATTAGCTCATACACAATTTTCCAGCAAAGGAATTCCGGGTTTGTGCTGCGATCAGTACTCCTTCAGAATGAACGAACAAACCGAGTATTCATCCAAGTGTACATCTTTTGTTAGATGTTCGCCCGACTTTCTGCTCCGATTTGTGGTGTGCGTCTTAATATTGTTTTATGCCGCCCTCAAACGGCAGACAGATGTTTTCGGAAGCTTTTAGTCCAGTCAAAAGAGACGAAAAAAATAGCCAACTTCGTAATTTTAGGAGGATGCGAGTTTATGGTTTTATTATGTAAAGCCCATCACTGTGAACTTAAATTTGAGTTTTCGGGGTCGGGGGTTGTGTCCCGCGGCCGCCATCTTGGAAATAAGGGTGCAACTAGTTTTTGCGATTATCTCGTGAATTTCGAAAGTTACGAAAATTTTGTAAAATACTTTTTTGTAGATAATAATATTATCTACAACTTTCATTCAAAACTTTTTTTTGTAAAATTAATAATAAAAAAGTTATAAACAAAATTACACGAAAAATTAAGGGATCAATTGTTTTAAAGCGTAATAACTTCTTTTTTATAGATTTTATGGAAAATATACTTTAGAGCTTTTTTATAGAGCATTCTTTTGTGAACATTTTTGTCTATAAGTTTTTTCCGCTGTCTTTATTTAGTCGTATGATTTTGAGCTGCTAAGCGGAGCAACCAACACATTAGCGAAGCGCGTACAAGATTACACAGGCCGACAAAATTTAACCAACATTCAGACCCAGAAACCAGACTATATATTTCCGAAGGTTTATGATGCGCTGAATCCAAATCTGGCCTCAGAATTGCTCTATCAGCTCTGGTTTTCGAGATATCCTAACCTAAAAGTGCAAAAAACACCATTTTTGCCCATATTTGAGGTTATGTAGCCTTGCAGATGTTTTCTTTCACCAAAATTAAAGGATGTCATCTTTAAATACAAGCCTTCTTTTTTCAAATGGCGTTTTGTTTGCTCAAATATCATTTTTTTCGCAGAGATATCGCATTTTGAAATTTTCATGTTTCGAAATTTTCCTACACCTGAAAATCGATTGAGATAACATAGACATGATATAGTCGATTACTAATAAAACCATAAACTCGCATCCTCCTAAAATTATGAAGTTAAATCTTCTTTTGACTGGACTATTTTTCAAAGGAGAAACACATATGCAGATTTGTGATGGCCTGCCGTGGAGCGTCCGATAATAGAAAAAAACCTATTCTACCAGTTGGTTTTCATACTCACATTTAGTTTCGAGCTCGGGTACTACCGAATGGTGGTCATGCACAGACCCGTTAGATTTCCAATTATCCTTTTTTAAAATTAATAATAAAAATAGTGTGACGGTTGACGACGAGCTTCTCGCTATTTACGAATGTGTAACCTTGATGTAGCTGACTGTTCCCGCTATGTAGAGCTCGAAGATTTGCTCCGGTGCCATTGAGCGCTCCAAAAACCCAAATTTGACAATTCATCAACCAGTTCATTGCTTTGAACACCACAGTATTCCTGCTAAAGCTAAAGCTGAATCCGCCAGGGAACGGAGTTTTGCCTCAACTTGCATTCCGAGACTATTTTCGAAGAGGTGCGAGCGGTTTTTAAGTTATTTAGAGCATCTTGACTATCATTATAGACCCTGATTCTAAGTCCTCGCCACATTTAAAACAAAACTTCCGATTAAAAGACCGATTTGATGACAAACCTAAGGCAGAAAAGCATATGAATTTGCTGTCCAAATATGTCTATTCCACTCCAGGTACATTATCAATCTTGAGCGATCGGTGTAGAAAGTGCTAGATCCCCATTCCTCTGGAGTGCTTAAATACCTCGACAAAGAACCGTTTTTTTTAATTTTTTCCCCTCTTCACTAATGATATAACATTGGCGTAGTGAGTGACCCTTAAAACGAAAGTTGGCAGGGAGTTAAGATGTTGCGCCACTACAAATGAAAGATAGTTCACATTTATTACTTTAGGAGATTCTTCCACAAATCAACATAAAAAGTTAAAAGGGCAATTAAGTATTTACTTACATCACCGCGTTGTAATAATTATATAATTTATTTTATTCTACATAAATATTAAATAATTTTTAAACAATTTAAGCCTAGAATCTTAGTATTTGTTTGCTCCGCACATATAGAAGTTCGAACTCTCAATGCGATCTCTTTGTTACTTTGTTCGTCGCAGTATTTAAACTACTCAAAAATTCAGTGGGCTTCATTGCATAGACCACAAATAATGTGTAAAGTTTAATGAATTTGAAATTGCTTGCATTGATTTCGCCCTCACACATCTTCATGTTGATTAATGCCTTAACAAAGTCATCCAGAAACTCTTCGTGCTGGATTTCCGGTATTCGCTCCATAAATGAGCTGACTGCTTTCACATTATCTATCACACATTATTAAGCAATATTATTAAACCGATAGCACTTCTTCTGCACTTTCACTTACCTTTAAGATTCTGTGTGCCCTCATAAACGAAAATATTTTTCCGTATCTCCACGCTAAAGTCCACAAAACCAGCCTCTTGCAGTAATTTGCTATACTCGGCTCCCGGATCGTGGCTATTGTGGAAGGGTGAGATACCGTGCATTGCACCGATCATATATCGACCCCATTTTTCTGTCTTGGACAGTTCTATATAAACATCAAAGAAAGGATTGCTTGCTAGAAAGACGAGTAGACAATCACCACCGCTATAACGAAGCAATTCATGAATATTCTGTAAAGCGCGTCTGAAATAACGAGGAAACGTAGTTAGTGGGATCATAAGTGAACAAAGTAGTCTCAAAGAAATAAACTTACTTTTGATCCTTCACCCAATGCAGACAATAGGAAGAGGTGACATGATCAAATTGACCGCGTAGATGTTCTGGCAGCTGTGTACAAGTGATGTCCAACACCTCGAAGTGTATTCTCTCCGTGTTGCCATAATTTTTACATGCGAAATCCAACACATGTGATATCTTTGTTTTCAGCGGAATTATTTTCATGCTCCTTTTCCCAATAATTCAACTATCGTGCTTTTATTTAGCCATTGGCAAAACACCAACAAATCTTAAACTTGGTATCGTCAGCGAAGAAGTTAACGACTATGCTACATGCTTTGATCGGAATCTGAGAACAGTTCAAAATCAAAATGACAGTTGTGAATTTGAAAAGATATCAAGTCGATATATATCAGAATTAGGAGACGATATGGCTGAAAGGGTATGTATTTTTTTCAACGCTCTTTAACTAATAAGTGAATAAATCATAGAAAAATATAAGAAAAAATTTAGAAAATGTCACTACCACGAATTAGGGGCGATCTTATTTGACACTTGTGAACTAGCCAGTACAGATAAGCAATGGAACGCGTAAAGGTAAAAAAAGGAAAAAATCACTGAAAATCGTTTTTATTTTTACATTTAGTAAAAGGAATTCAAAAACAAAATTTTACGATTAATTATGCCCTACCTTGTATAAAGAAATTGTTTCTATTTAGTACAGAACTCAAAGACACTTCACGATAAAAAAAAATTTGCAAGTAGGCATTCGTTAACACCAAAAATTATCCATCGGGCAAAAATTGAGAGAGCAAAGTGCCAGTTCATTTTGTGTTGGAGACGTGTGCGATATGTATGGAAAAGGTGTCATAAGTGAGTCTACAGCGCGGTAATGGCTTGCAGAGTTCAAAAACGGCGACTTTGATGTTGATGACACATCCCGCAGCTGAAGGCTTTCTGAATTCGATGAAGAACGTCTCAAATCACTTTTGAGGGAGAAAATAAACTGCGATCATAAACCGATTCTCAGTCACCTTCATTCAAACGATTGCTTTTTTTCTCGTCACTTCTCACAATCTAAATGGAGTTAAATGTTGTTATCTTGGCATTGCAGGGGCAATTAGCTCATACAAAATTATTAAGCAAAGGAAATGCGGGCTTGGGCAGCGATCAGTAATCCTTTGGAATAAACAAGCGGAACACCTTTTGTTCCATAAATGGACCTACAGTTTTATGCCACTTCCAAACAGCAAATGGATTTTTTAGCAGCTTTTTCAAGTGAGAAATATACGTGAATATTTCCCATGGCCTGCCGTAGGGTGACCAGTATTAAACAAATAACCTTTTCTATTATTTGGTGTTGCATACTCAGATTGAGTTTCGAGCTCGAGCCCTAACGAATGTTTGTCACTCACAAACCTATTTGGCTTCCAATTATACCTTTTCACATTTAATATTAGGTGTGCAACTAAGTTCTCGCTGTTTTTTTTTTGATGAAAATACAACTTTACTCTGAAAAAATGATTACAAATAATGCATTGAAAGTATTGCCCACCGCTGGCTTCTACTTTTCCCCAGCTTTCTGGTAGATCTCGTATACCATCGCGGTAAAACTGGTCATCTTTTGAGGATATCCACGGATCAAGCCATATTTTGATGTCTTCATATGAATGGAACTGCTGGTTAGCTAGACCATGTGCAATCAATCGGAACAGATGATAATCGGACGGCGAAAAATAAATAAATAAATAAATATCTGGAGAAAATGGCGCGGGGGGTAGGATATCCCATTTCAGTGCTTCCAGGTAGGTTTTTACGGGTTTGGCAAGGTGAGGCCGAGCGTTATCATGCGGTAGAATCACTTTCTCATGCCTCTCCGCGTATTGCGCCCGCTTCTCGCGCAGTGCTCGGCTCAATCGGCTCAATCGCATCAAGTCTATACCGATCCCCAGTGATGGTTTCGCTTGGTTTTAACAGTTCATAATAAATAACACCAACTTGGTCCCACCAAGTACATAGCATAACCTTCGCAGCGTGAATACTCGGCCGAAGCGACGACGTAGAAGCATGACCGGGCAGTCCCCGGATTGCTGTAATGAATCCATTTTTCATCACCCGTCACGATGCGGTGAAGAAAAACCCTAATTTTTTGCCGCTGGAGCAATTGTTCATAGGCGAAAAAACGCCGTTCAATATCCCTTGGTTTTAACTCATAAGGAATCCAAGTCCCCTGTTTCTGAATCATTCCCAAAGCATGCAATCGCTTGGAAATGGATTGGCGGGTAACTCCTAATACTGAAGCAAGCTCCTCTTGCGTTTGACAGGGATCCTCATTGAGCAATGCCTCCAATTCAGCGTCTTCGAAGGTTTTTTGCCTTCCTTCACGCGGACGGTAGTCAATATTGAAATCACCGTCTTTAAAGCGACGGAACCAATCCTGGAACGTTGTTTCACTTAAAGCAGCATCTCCATAAACTTTTTGTAGCTCTCGATGCGCTTCAGCGGCTCTTTTTTCGAATGAAAGAGGAAAATCAACACTTCCCGCAAATGACGATTATTCGGCACAAAAATCACGTTGACAAAAGTATATGATACCAACACAAAATCACTAATGAGTCGAAGCAGTTTGTTTACCATATGTCTAAGCTTTATTTATGACGTTTAGGTTATATTAGGTTATCATTTACAATATAAACAAGCTAATGAACTGCATAGTCATTTTTGAAGCACCTCACCATAAGCGCACCATTTCACAGTGCACGAAATGCCAGAAATATGGGCACACAAAAAATTATTGTACAAGGGATCCAGTTTGCGTGAAATGCGCTGGTAGACATCTTACAATCGAATGCAAAAACCAAATAAAGGAAGTTAAATGCGCTTTATGTGGAGGTAAGCATACCGCCAACTACAAAGGATGCGAAATTTATAAAGCACTTAAAATGCAAAGATTTCCACCTCTGCGTAATAAAGAACCAACTTTAAATACAAATAACAATAATACACCAAAAACAACAGCTGTAACAAACATAATTCCCGGAGTAAGCTATGCTGACGTAGCATCTTCTTCAAGGGAACATAAAGCAGAGCAGGAACTGATTAAAAAATCTGAAAAAAACAATGATATTGAAGAACTTAAAGACATGGTAAAATCCCTAGTCAACCAAATGACAAATATGATGAATATAATTACAATGCTTTTAAAGAATATGAATGGACAAAAGTGAAAAAATTAAAATTCTAATTTGGAATGCAAATGGACTAACACAGCACTATTTAGAACTGAAACAATTTTTAGTTGAAAAAGATATTGACATAGCATTAATTGCAGAAACACACTTCACTGATAAAAGTCTTCTGAAATTTCCTAAATACAAAGTATATGTGACAAACCATCCTGATGGAAGAGCCCACGGAGGGACTGCTATAATTATTAAATCCAGCATAACGCACAATGAACAACTCCAATATTCGACGCCTTATCTTCAATCCACGACAGTACAAATCTATGACAAAAATGGACCAGTATCTATCTCCTCCATATACTGTCCACCTAGACACATAATAAACTCGGATCAATATGACAAATACATAAAGACGCTTAACAATAGATTTATTGCAGCTGGAGATCTCAATGCAAAACACATTGATTGGGGCTCAAGACTCACCAACAAAAAGGGGCGTATTCTTATTAACGCAATTAACAAAAACAATTGCAGATTTATAAGTACCGGAGAACCTACCTATTGGCCAACTGACGTAAAGAAAATACCAGACTTGATCGATTTCTGCATAACCAAAAACATAAGCCATAACCAATTGACAATCCAGTCGTGCTATGAACTTTCTTCTGACCACTCGCCGATATTACTTGAATATGTAAGTCATATAAAATCTATAGATACATCTTTTCGCATACTTAATGACAGAACCAACTGGGAAAAATTCCGCCACCATATTGACGATCAACTTATACCAAATGTGATATTAAAAACGCAACTTGACATTGAACATGCCATTATCCATTTTAATGACGTAGTACTAGAAGCAGGGATCAGATCGGCTCCAAAGCAAGCAAATAGAACAAATACACCAACAACTGACATTACTATTAAAAAGCAAATTATAGAAAAAAGAAAGTTAAGAAAAAGATGGCAAAAAACTAGATCACCTGACGACAAGAGAAAACTAAACTTAGCTACAAAAATTCTTAAGGATAACTTAAATAAGAGAAATAACAAAGAAATCGAAAACTATTTGAAGAATCTGACTCCCTATCAAGATACAAACTACTCTTTATGGAAATGTACTAAAAAATTAAAAACTCAAATAAAACATCAACCACCACTAAAAAAAGATGACAATTCATGGGCTGTTACAAAAGAGGAAAAAGCGAAAACATTGGCAACTTACTTCGAAAAAGTTCTATCAAATGACGAAGAAAAGAAAATCAACAACCAAAACAACTTCCACTATGATTTTACAAAAATAAAAAGGACGAATACACACGAAATAATAGCTTGCATCAAAAAAGGAATAAAACATAAAAAAGCTCCCGGATATGACATGATAACAGGAAAAGCATTAGCGGAGCTACCAACCAAGGCATATGTATACTTGCGAAACGTTTTCAATGCAATGTTTCGCTTACAATACTTTCCGAAGCTCTGGAAAGTGGCAGAGATTATTGCATTGCCAAAACCGGGTAAAGATCCAACTACCGTGTCATCATATAGACCAATAAGCTTATTACCGACAATATCTAAAATTGCTGAAAAATTACTGCATGATCGGATAAGCCAACTTCTAGACCAAAAACGTATAATACCGGATCATCAATTTGGATTTAGAAAAAAACATTCGACTATTCAACAGATCCATAGAATTACAAATAAAATCCAACAAGACCTTGAAAACAATCGATACTGTGCCGCAGTATTTCTGGACGTAGCTAAAGCGTTTGACAAAGTGTGGCATGAAGGCTTACTCCACAAAATAAAAAGAATGCTACCTTTTGACTACTATCTCATCATAAAAAGCTATCTAACCGACCGAAGTTTCTACATTAAATATGACAATCAATGTTCAGATATTCATCAAATAACTGCTGGAGTTCCGCAAGGAAGCGTTCTTGGCCCTCTACTATATGTTTTATTCACCGCAGATATACCACCTCCTGACGAAACTAATTCTTCAATTGCTACGTTCGCAGACGATACAATACTATTAGCATCAGACAAAAGCTTAATTATCGCTACTGAAAAACTGCAACGATATACAAACGCAGTTAAGGAATGGTTTGATAACTGGTGCCTAAAAATAAATGAAGACAAAACCGTACAGGTTATATTTACTAACAAAACAAAATTTACCGCAGTTCCAATTAAAATAAATGATAAAGCAATTACAATAGAATCAACTACTAAATATCTGGGAATACACTTGGACTCCAAACTAAATTGGAGTCACCACATAAAGCAAAAGGTCAAACAAATAAAAGAAAAACTTCGACAACTTCATTGGTTAGTCTGCTCCAAATCCAGACTCACTATACAGAACAAGCTGTTAGTGTACAAAACTATGATTAAACCAATCTGGCTATATGGATTACAGGTGTGGGGAACGGCTAAAAAAACTCATATAGAAAAACTCCAACGACAGCAATCAAAGATTCTTCGAATTTTGACCATGTCTGACAGGTACACGAAAAATGATGACATCCACAGGACTTTTAATATAGCAAGAGTAGACGAAGAAATCAAAAAAATAACAACAAGGCACTTTGAAAAAATACACAACCACAGTAATGCAGAAATCAACAAACTTCTTGAAAGGGAAAGAAACGGGAAAAGGCGTTTAAAGAGAACCCGACCAAGCGACCTAGTATGATAAATGCTAAAAAACCAAAAAAACCAGAAATATGTAAAAACAATAATTAAAAATAGTTGTAAAATGTAATCATGTAAAGGGAAACTTGTATTGTATTATTGTATATTGTATATTATTTAATTGCTATTATTTCGTTTATTTTAATTTTATCGCTTTTTGACACTGGCCATTAAGCGATGTATATAAATCCTGACCAAATTGTTAAACAACATACTTAATGTCAAAGGACAGATGTATAAAATAAATGGGGGATAAAAAAAAAAAA